>JAJKFJ010021287.1:0-122500 GCA_027382625.1 Tetmemena sp. SeJ-2015
TATAAGTTAATTTAATGACTATAAGAAACTAAGAAAATATGTCTAAAGAGAAAAAACAGACATCTAACTCATTAATACACTAAAAAAATACAATATAAATGCGTGATTTCGTGAAATGAAATGATGCTATTAACTCATTGCAGTGTAATTAACATAGTTGTGATAGTAGTAAGATGAAATCACGCAGTTTAATTGATGAATTTAAAGAGTCTTTAGATGATCAGATAGTCAGTTCAATGTGTCCATGGCCATGTACTAAGAGCAACCTTAGAATGGAGTTATCTCATCACAGAAAATTGATAACACTAAACAACCTAGGTGATTCTTTATCTACTCATCAAGCTCTATCATATGGTATATTAATATAGGGCATGTAAATTTTTTCGATTTTCGCAAATTGTCCTTTTTTAGATTTGAGAGATCTGCCTTGTCTTAATTAAGTCTCTTCTGTAATTTTGGGAATGCGTGTATATCATATATAATGATCATTAATATCTATTCACTATTTATCTAAGTATATAGGTTATGGGGTTTATATAGGTTATGGGGTTTACTTGCAAAAATAGCTGTATAGGCTTAATTTTAATAATTTAAGTAATTTCATGAAGTTTATTTAAGTGATAAATTCTCTCAATAAATGATAGCTTTCGCAAATTAATTTATATATTTATTAACGCCTTATATTCAGGCATAAATTTATTTCCTCTTCTTCTATAGTATTAAAGTTAGTCTAGACAAAATAGACTCTCAATCATTAATTAGACTTTAAAACTCATAAAAACTTGCTTCTCTATCTCTTCAAAGTCTAAATATGTTATTTATAAAAATACATATTAATTGAATATAAAAGTCTGAAAGAAACTTTTTAGTAATTATTGGCTTTTATTGGGGGTTTATGATTATAGTAGTTATTTTAATTCAAATCGGTGATTGTTTAAAACAATAAATCGAGAGTTGCAAAATGGTGACTGTTGAAATAGTAGATTCACCCCTTGATCTGCAGCATGTTCGACAGCTAATCAAAAATTAATATGAGATTCTTCTTTGATCAACTTTACAGCACCTCTCAGCAAGGAGAATTGGAACTTGCACTCCTCATCATCCTCACTTCATCTGAACTTGTGTTGCTTTTAACTCTTGACTGAGCTCTCCTACACAAAAGTTGCTAGTTGAAAAGCTCTTAGAATTTTATGCTGAATCGAATGGTATAATCATTATTCAAATCAGAGATACTTCAACTACCATTATTTCTTTCATTTTAAAATAATTCTCTTTTATATTAAATTCTCAGATATATATCCTTTTACTATTTAAAACATAAACTATCATCAAATATTTAATTTTTTTCTTTCAATTATTATTTTTATTTGTATTCAGCAATTCCATTTTTAAAAGCTTTATTCTTTATAAGCAAGCAAGATTTGCAATAAACCTTTTAGGAATTAAATTCAAATCATATTCTGAAATTGATAGCCATTTATCTTTAGACTGAGTTTTATAAAGTAAAAGAAATTAGACCTGATCAAATATTTCCTCCCTGCTTCATTCTTCTTCTGTTGTATTCCAATAACTTTAAAATAAAAAAAAAACACTTTTTGACGTGACTCCTTGACTTTTCAACCTTGCCAACTTCTCTGCTAGGATCTATGACTCCACTCTTGTACTCTTTTACAACTTCCTTGGCCAAACCTGAATAGTCTTCATTAGCCTGAACTTTATAAAAGTATAGCATCTTGATGTTGGCTGCCTCATCAGTGGCTTCAAACTCTTTGAGGATTTTAAAAGTGTTCTCAAAGTTTTCCAATCGCATGTCCTCTTGCATCATATTCATAGTTATTTTCTTTGCATATAAAAAACAGTAGTGTAATTTATTTTAACTCTTTGTGAGCTGAACACCTCCATCCTTTATAAGCTGGTCTTTGTTCTAATTATTCATAGCTAGATGATCATTCTCAAGATAGTAGTTTTATAATAAAATGATTGTTCAATCATTTGTGGAAAATCTGAAATTAGTAGCATGCTGATATAACGTTTTAAAGCTTCTATCGGTTGAAGTTTGACTGTTCTCTTATTCCCTTTTCATGGTGCTGCTATTCTATTATATTTTAGCTTATAAGACTAAATCTAGCTAATTAATATATTGATATGAGAGATGCTTCTATATTGAATGCTTGTAGTCCTAATCATGAAGGGAAGGAGTAGCCTCTAAAAAGCTCTGATTATATCGCTCTCTCTTTGTTGCAGCAATTTCTTTGTGAGGGATCTTATCCACTATTGATCCTCCTCCAACACTCATTCTCCCCTTTTTAAAAGTATTAGTTGCAGTTCCTAACCTTTACTTCCACACAACTTTGCTTAATAAATTAATATCCAATTTGTACTATGCTCTAAGGATTAGCTCTGTGGTTGCGATAGCCAAGTGGCGATAGAGGGTCTCAGTATAGTTCAAGGATAAGTTCTTTAAGACTTCCATTTCGATTATATTATAAGTTATTCATTGATAAAATAGCTATGGATTTATCTTTGAGACTTGACATACTTTTCAGTTAAGGGTTCTTCTACACTTCTTCTTTGAGCCTTGAAAATTACCTTGCTTATAGGCATGGGTTTAAAGAAATCTTCTCTACCTACCCCTTGTTCATATTTGTAGCTATTCCTAGCAGATTCATCGCTGCTTTGCACTCTATACTAATTAGAAGACCACTATGACTGGATGGGCAGAAGTTAGGACAAAGTAGATCTGTTATTAATTTTGCTATTACTTGCTGCATTATTTTGAATTTCCTTTCTCTTTTTAAAGAAGTTACTTGGCTTCGTTTTGTTCCTTACTTCTTCTGAATTATTGATTTAAACTAACTTATCATCTGGGTTTAATCCTAGCCTTAGTTAAGGTGTTGGAATAGCAGCTTTTCTGTTATTCTTTTAAAATTCCTTCTCATTTAAGGAAGAGAAAAATTAGTCACTCTCCTCAGCAGGTGACTTTTCATGCAATAGCACCATTGATTCATCCTCTCCTGCTCTGTAAAAACATTATTAATGTTTAAATACTTATATGTATGTGTTGCGATTTGAGTTGAGGGCAGTTGAAGGATGAACTTTGACGACCTTACCCCAAGAGAAGAATGCCTTAACATTTGCCCTGTTTTTACGAATACTGCTATTTTTGGTAGGAGTACCTTAAACATCTGAATCCTTTAGATTATGATTGTTCTATCTTGGCTGATATAGTCTGAGAGTACTTTCATCTACACTTGCAATATCCTTAGCAATGTTACTCTACTGAGATGGAGTCTTTATGTTATCAATCCTGCTCAAATTCTGATTAACATTTCCTATCAAGTTTGAATTAAGATTTAATCTTATTCCGATCTACGACTGTTTATCTTTATGTGCATGCTAGGAAGGATTTTGCATTGACATATATAAGCTATTAATATAATAATTGTCTAGTTGTTGAACTAGTATTATCCTGACTAAATTTGCTTCGTTTTATTTTTTCCTCTGAAAAATACGGGATCAAGGTCTAAAATGTCAAAGTTTTAGATCTTTTCTCCAGATATAAATCTTTTTCTCTCTTTTATTGTTATCTAATGAAGTTGCGATCACTCAAACTTAACAAATAGACTTTTGAAGATTAAGGCTGCATTGAATTGATACCTTGACTTAGAGTTTAAAATAAAGAGTTTCCCTTTTCATGTCCATTCCCAAGTTTGGTGTAATTTTAAAAGCTCCTTGGGGAGAAGGAGTTGGGATTGCTCCTTCCTTAGGAGTTTAGATTTCAAAAGCACACTTAGATTTTCTCTCCCAGGTGAAGATCAGTTTGTAAGTACTCCTCCTTACTTTCTCCTCAAACTTAAACTCTTTCTTTAACTGAGTGGCTGCTCTTTGAGTCTAGCTGCCCTTATTAGTTTAGGGGCGAAACTTAGAAGCTCTATTCTTAGTTTTATTGAACTTCTTCCTCATTTTAATCTTGCTCGCCTTCTTCGAAATGTTCGTTTAATTTTTACATTATGCCAGAAGTTACTGAGTCTAAGAGTTTCTCTTTTTTAGAAAGCCTCTCTAATTTCTCTCTAAAGAGACTCTTGCAAGTTCCTCTTAAATTTAAAACCTAAGGAAAAAAAGACAGATGTATTTTCTGGATCTACCTCCTTCTCTTCTGTTTTAAGACAATAATAACTTTTTATTTATTTACTCATTCTGTTCTTTTTATTCTCCGAAGTAAAGGTTTTAGAAAAAATTGCCCTACTTGTACTTTTTGAATGTGTTATAATCTTCTTAACATCTAATCATGAGTACATCATGGTTACTGAGTTTGCTTTCAGGCTGCAGTTGGATTTTATACTACTTAATTAATCTTGCAATTCCGCTCTTCTCTTTAGCAAGATCTTAGATGTTCTTTTCTTCTTAAGTTATTTTATGAAGTTTAGCCTTTTTCTTTTCAAATACCTCTAAGTTTTCAAGAGCAGTGAAAACATCAAAGCTATCAGGAGAGGAGTGGAAATATTCCTCCAATTTTTGGAGATGAGATTGAAGGCGTGAATTAGAGTAGCCATAAATTTAATCGTATGCTTCGTAAACTGCTGCTGCGCTTCTCTCTCCTCTAGCATCTCCAAAGAGCTTTTACTTTAGGTGGAGTACCTCTTTCAGTCGCTCTACTTTGATGGCAAAGAGAGCTTTTTATTCTCTGCGCTCTTTTTCTTTCTTCATTCTTACTTTGAAAGGCTCACTGGGGTCTAGTTTAATTCTATTGTTGCCTTCATCGAACAGCATTTCCTAAAAGCTCTAAGTGCTAAATGTGGGCCTGGGTTGACTGCGCTTGGAAGTTGGAGATTAAACCACAGAAATAGACTAGTTTAACATTGAAGATGTCTTTTGCAGGTCAGAATTAAATGCATCTAAAAATGAGTTTAATGTATATGAAGAAGGGAGTATGGCTGAAATGTTGTTGTTTTAGTTGCTTTAAGAGCCCATGCTGGATTTGTAGTTAGCTAGCATCATTCTTTTCTCCTTGCGAAGATTATCCCTAATCTCCTTTTATCTGTCTCGCTCTATGTCAATTAGACTGTCAATCACCTTAAATTCGCCTTTCTTCGACAGCTTTTCGAGAAGACTGCCCTATATTTGCTAATTAAGCTTAGCCTTGAGGGCAGCCTTGAACTCTTAGTGGGAGGGAGATGCGTAGGTCATTGGAAATTAAGAAATATTGGGATTGGCTTGACCAGGTTTTGATTCTTCTACTACAGGGGTGAGTGACATTTCAATGAATAATAAAACTATTTCCCTATTTAAAATCCAATGCTGTTTTATTTTAAACTTTCTCTACTGCTTTTCTTTCTTCTCTATTATGAATAATTCCATTCAAACTTAAATTTTTATTAAAAGAATTCTCATCATAATTTGCATTACTAAATAAAAATAATTTAACTCTATGCTAATTTGATTGAAGAGAAACATTATGCTAGATGAGATCTAGATTAATTTAAATTACATTGCAAATTGAAAATATTAACAGAAGTTTTAAATGTCTCAAGAAAATCACGCAACCCCAGACAAGAATCATTCTAAATTTTTAACATAATATTTTAATTGGAAGAGACTTAAAAGAGTCTTAAAAATAAGACTAAGTCAACAGAAGCATTGAATTTAAGTATGAAGGAGAAACCTACTTTAGACAATTAAGAGGAAGAGGATTTGAGTAGGGCAGTTGTGGTATATGATGACAAGCGACCTAAACTGCTTGAATATTTTAAAGAAGCCCAGGCTAACTTGGACAAAGACCTTTTAAGAATAGTCTCAAAGCATGTTGAGGACGTAAATGAAACTGAAGTCGCAAAAGTATTCAATTTATGCTGTACATATATTTTATAAATTAATTTCATAATATTTCTAAGTGAATGAGGATGTGGTTATAGGCAGCGAAGATGCTACTGAATTCATCTAGCAGGAAATAAGTAAATTGAAGAAGCAAGAGATAGAGCGACTAAAAACTAAGCAGAGTATAGCCATAAACCCTAAACTTGAGCAGAAAATTCTTAACAGTGACTTGCTGCCAGTTACTTCTCTCTTCCCAGGAGCAATACAAGCAAATTCTAGCTCTATAGTTGACTCCATAGCCTAATCTCCACATAGAAAGAACCTAAAAGTTCCTTAAATTCTATTATTACTTTGTCTAAAGATAATCAACAAAACGTAGATGGAAAGCAATAGACCTAGTAGAATTTGGAGGAGGCTAAGCTACTTGTTAAGAAAATTAATGAAGAAAAGAGAGACAGAGAGAGACGGAGAAAGGAATTAGAGAAGCTGGAGCAAGAAAGGACTCAAAAGGAAATTGAGGAAAGGTAGAGGAAACTAGAGTAAGACTAAGAGCGACTTGATGAGGAAAAGGCAAGAAAGAGATAGGAACTAGAGTTAAAGATTAGAGAGAGGCAGGAACAGCGACAGTTATCGCAATAGAGAATGGTCCTTGAAACTAAGAAACTCGGAAAGAAACCTAAGCTATATCAAGAATTGGAACTCAAATACTAAGAAGAGAAGAATAAGAAGGCAGAGTAGGAGAGACTTGAAAAATTGAGGGAGCTGAAAGATGCACACAAGCCTATTCACAAAGAGGAAATTGAAAGCCACTCAAGGAAATATGAGGACTTAATGAGGTAGAAAAAGGAGGAGCTAAGGAAGAAAAGAGGTTTTGAAACTCACTATGAGAGTAGTGAGTAATTGAGAAACAACAACTACAAATCGAAGTTCTATGAGGACATCTTGCTTAATGAGAAAGAGTAAAAGGAGTTGTAGGGAAAAGAAAGACAAGAAAAGAAAAAGTTATAGGAAAAGGTTGGAAGCTATGCTAAGTATGTGAAGGAGATGTACTGGCCACAAGTATCTGAGAACAAGCGCACTTAATTAGAGATGATGAAGGAGAACTTGAGACATCCAGTAAGAAGAGGAGAGGGTGTTGAGGAAGATAATACCTTGTATTCTGCTCCTGGCGGAGGCTATGGAGGTAGGCAGGTTCAATAGCCGGAAAGGAAGAATAACTTCGTGAGGCACAGCACAGCTGACAATAGAATAAACCAAGGAACCCACAAAAATAGGTTTAAGAACATTGCAAGCTAGAGAAAGTCATCTCTTTTTTAAATTTGCACCAAGATACAGATGACAACTCATCTCATAGTCTTAATATTTTGGAATGTTTTAGCGGTTACAGGCATTAGAACGGCTTTTCTTCAGATCCTGAAGGTCCTCTGAATCCTGATATCAAACAGAAAAAGCCAAGAAGAAACCTCAAACCATTAGCCTAAAATTCTAGTATCAACTATAATTTTTATAAAGCATATTTTTATAAAAACGATTTAAAGAATTCGGAATTTTTGGAAAATTCATAAAAGAAATTAATCGAAAAGCTTTGATGCTTCGAAATCAAACTTAATATCTGATTTATTAAATACCAATAAAAGATAAAATGAGATAATTTATTTTTAAACTAACTTGATGTATCTCAGAACTAAGCTAACTCAAAGAAGCCTCCTATTGATTATCTGAGGGAGTTGAAGTCTAAGCGTCAGCAGTAGTAGTCGTCTAATGTGGAATAAAAGACTGCACTAGTAGCATTTGCATCTCAGGATATTGGAAGAGTGATGCACGATCCCTCACTCACAGAGATTGAAAAGTACAACTTAGTAAATAAACTGCATATTGTTAATTGAGTAAAGATCAGGACTGACTAACTTGAGAAAAAGGCAGGGCAAGAAGAGCAGATGCTCCAAATGATGGGGCCAAATACCAATAGAAATGTCGACAAAACTATTGAAGTCAACGATATGTACATCGAAAGCATAAAAGCAAAACTCATGATGCTTGACTAAATATGACCCATTCACACAGATTTTATACTTCACAAAGCAAATTAAATTTTATAAGAACGGTCTAATTTGAGAATCAATTTAAAATCATTGTTAACAAAATTATTTTATACGCCTTCATTTAATAGATTTAATTTTTTATTTAAATAAAACAATCATATTTCTTAAGCATTCATTAAGAATTATAAATTGAAGAGCTCTTGAATTCTACTTCATTAAAAATAAAATATTATTTCATTCATCAAATATGCTTAAGTGCTTTTCTTATTAAAAATAAATTGTATCATTAACTCATAAAGATATTGATTAGGATTAATTGAGATGTGTAAAATAAATATGCTAATTAATTTATGTGTTTTTGTTACAAAGAGATTCAATGATGGCAATGATGGCAATGATTTGCTTTCCATCATATATTTTGGTCATTTGAAATAAGTGGATTCTTTCTAAGAATACTTTTATTAAATTTTAAAAATTCCTCTCAAGGAATAGATTATAATGATGCTTTCTCGAGATGAATAGATTATAGTTGGTGTTGAGGTACATCTTCTTATGAAGACTCCTCAACATTTTGAGTATTTCTAATACCACCACTGATTTATAAAGTTTTAGACTATCTTTTCAATATTTGTGGGCTCTCTTTATTGATTGCACATCCCACTGAATCGCTTTAACATTCAGCCCCAAATTTTTTAATCTTTTATTCATTTTTGTGTTCTGAGGCTACTTCCTTTTAAGAATGCTAATCATTTACCTCACTTTCCTCATTAAAATTTGTATCCGATTCTAAGTTAATAGCTTAGTATGCTGTCTTTTACGAGATAAGGAATATTCTCAATCCAAATTTCTTAAAGCAGGGACATTTACACTTTATTACAAGATACAACAGTCCTCTCAATACAATAAAAATAAAGTCCTTTTTATAATACGATATTTGAAAGAGCATTCAATAGAAATAGCATCAGCAGTTCTTAAAGAAGAACTTAGAAAGTAAATTATTGAGTGTAGTTTCTCAGGTATACAAGTGAAACTGTTTGAGGAAGTACCACAGACACATATTTAAACAACTCCAGCTTCTAAAATTAAATATATATCCTTATTTTTAATGATGATAATCTTTAAGAGGGATAAATATCTTTCATACTTAATAGTTTGTGGATTCTGAAGAGCTATTAAATTGGAAGTGAAAATTAAGTGCTTCTTTTGAGTAATCAAGGAAAGAAGAATAGCTCCGACTAAACCTTGGCATGTGTTAGAAGATAATTATTGTCTTGATTTAGAACACTTTTTATTCTTCTAAACTTCCTGATGAAAGTCAATTACTTGAGATTGTTTTTCACTTTTAGATTGAGGAGAATTTCCTTCTTGTTGCTTTGTGTCATTGTCCTTCTTCTTAAATACCTTATGAAATTTGGAGAAGATGTAGCCGACTGTATCATAGATATCTTACTCCCTCCGCTCTCTCTGTTTTTACTTGAGTTTAACTAATCCCTTAGTTTTCAAGTCAAAGATTAGCATATAGATAAACTATATTTTAATATCTACTGCATCAAATTTATAGCAACTTTGTTTATTAGAACTGGCGATACAAACTAAACTCAGTCCCATATTTTAAATGATGAATTATTTTAGCAATTTATAAATTGAACTTTAAAGAATTAAATGAGTAATATTTCTGATGACTTCATATGCCACCTCTTCAATTTCTAGATAGAGATAGCCTTGTAAGAGTACATTAATAATACTTAAAGTAATAGTTATGTCCAGACTAAGCTCAATAAAGTCAAGAATTCTAAAAATATTGAAGGTATTCCTGCACTTTCCAGGACCTGTACATTTTACTTTTATCAAGTAAACTATAATCAGAAGAAGGAAGAACTAAGTAGGCAGAAATAATAAGGGCAGGTACCTCAAAAATTAATTACAAGCATTTAAATAGTTTTAAAATCCTAGAGATACAAGCTTAGCAAATTAAATTAAATTAAATTAGGGAACAAATACATAGAACAGAACTAAATAGCTTCAGTAGATATTTGTTTAGATATTAGAAATTATTACTAAAGCCGATGATTGATGGATGATTTGAGGTTTCATTTTTTGTTTAACGGAATCAGTATCTCTCCATTTGTGTGTTTAAAATTATAAGATATATCTGAGATGCTTCCTCTCGGTGATGAGTGTATATAAAGAATTAAGACAAAAATAAATTATGCATGCAATATTTTTAAATTAATCCTAACCTTAAAAAAAGAACCTAGTAATTAATCTCATAATTTCTTTTATTATAGCTAAAGCCTCATTAAATGCAATGGTGATCAAAGTTGCAGTTCCTAAATTTAATATTTTTTAATTACCTAATTAAAAATAATACAAAGCTTAGCTTCTGTTTAATCATTTTGATTATCATCATAAGAAACTTCAGTGTCTGCAGATGGCGTGTAAATGATACAGTAGCCTTCTACAAATGTTTGCCCAAACACACATGGCTCATAACACACACCTTCATATAAGTTGTATCCTGATTCACATACAGTGATTTAATTTATTATATATTCTGGAATTATTTATGTGCAGTTGGATCAATTTTTGCAAGTAAGACAATTGAATATATAACAAATTTATAAATAGAGATATTGAGTTAACAAGAAGAGCAAGTTTGAGAAGCTGGATTATTAAAGTATTGAGAGGGACAGTCACTCAAGCAACTATCCTTTGAGCCTTGAAGAAGAAAAAGCTCAAGGGTGCACTTATCACATTAGCTGGCTGATGAGCAAGACTAGCATATTTTATTTTAAGTAGCAGCCATCAAAGCACTTAGTACATATTTGCTCAGTGTTTTAGAAATAGCCAGTTGGACATTTACTTACACAAGAATTTAAAATAAATATACAAGTAGATTTTTGGGTATTCTGGTCATATAGATAATATGGAGTTGAAGGTTGGTTACAAACAAGGCATTTAGAAGTGTCTTAATGGCTGCACTTAGTGCACCCTGTTTAACAGCCTAGTGAAATTTCAACACTTTAACTCGATGTCTGTAAAAGATATCGCATGCTTTAGTCAGAGTAGTTGGTTATATTCATTTATACAAAATATACAATTTTTAATTAATATAATTCAGCAGCGCTCCTTGATCTTTTAATATTTTTAAGTTTGGAGGATTCAAACACGTTAAGTAAATTTAACCTGACGAGCAATTATGCAAATATATAGAATTAATTTGCTTGGCCTGCGCAATCAATAAATATGCTATCACCTAGATATACTAAAATAAATTTAATAACTAGAATTTAAAAATATCTGTAGTAGGGCGATTACTGCAAGGAACAATCTTAATAGAAATTTGCTTGAATGCTTAGGTAGTTGATAGAGTACTTAAAACCTGATAAATAAATAACTATTCATTTTATTTCATCACTTTAAATAATTAAAAGAAGTTTATGTTGAGATGGTAAGAAGAGTAGTTATCAAAGCGAGTGTCGTTTTGAGTGAGGATTATTTTATCAAAGTAGGCCACAACTTCTGTTTGAAAAGTAAAACTACTTTGAAATACTGCCACTGGAACAAATTTAATCTTATTAAATTTAAATTAAATTAGCTTGGCTTCACTATGAATGCCCGTGTAGTGAATTAGATGAATCCTGGAAAGTTACTCGCAAATAAACAAGATAAATTATAGGAATTTTACTTAAATTACTATTCTAATAGTAAGTCCGAATATCAATATCTCGCTCTGAGTTATAGAAGAAACTTACAAAATATTGTTTGGCTCTATCATTATAGCTATTTATGGACTAATGAATTCTTATTTTCCAGCAATAGGATCCTGTACTTAAATAGTGTTGATGAATTTGTAGTAACAGTTTATTTTCATTTTATTCAAATTGTCAACGCATCTAAACTATGCAGGATTTATACTAAGGTTTTTATCAATAGTCATTAGTAAATTTTAAATTCCTCACAAGTTTTATGTGTGATAGATTTAAAGTTTATGTAGTCTTAGTTCGAGACATACATTTATTCAAAGCTAGATTACGAAGAAGATTCTCTATTAGCAAATAAAAAACTAGCAACTTTGTACCATTTAAAGAATAAGAGATATAATTTAATTTCTCTGAGAAGGGACTGTATATTGTCTAATTTTATTGGTCTTTAAGATTATATTAATTATATAAAATGTTTATAATTTATTGAAGATTGAATTAAATCATCAAGGTTGCCCCATAAATAGTGGCATTCTTCTCACTAAGTATCTTAAAATGTTTATAGAATCTTAATTAAATAAATTTAAGTTGAATTTTGGAATTATCTATGAGAAGAATTCCATCGTTTTAATTATAGGCCAAATGAGTATTGGTTATCAATCAAATAATTAATCAAGGCTTTTAAATTATGAAACTAGCTGCAGCCATAATTTATTCATCATATTAAAAAAGGTAACTCATTATTTATTAAAAATGAATAATGACAGAGTGGGGAATTCTGAATCTCTTTTCTATTCACTAAGGTTTTTCATTATTAGCAGCTAAAACCAAAGAGGTAAGTAAGCCTTGAAGCCTATTATCCTATTATTGATACATTCATTGAGTTTAGCCATAATTTACACTTGGTATCTGATAAATTATCTCAATTATGTGTCTTTTTAGTTGAAGTAGATGGAAAACTGGAACTCTTCAATTTGAATGAGATTCATCTTTGGAGCTTTGACTATTAGCTAAGAATTCACTCACAGTCAAGAGGAGATGCTCATCGCTTTAAATTCTTAAGATATCCACAACTTTAGTTGATAATAAATTTAAGAGTAAATTAAGGACTAGTATGCAAGACAAAGCTGAGTTCAAGAATTTCAGAACAACATAAAAACACTCAAAAGACTAAAATAAATAGAGGAAGAATATAATAAAGGACAAGCTAAATATATTCAGATATAAGTTCTCATCCAAATCAAATTATGATTGAATGTATTTACGCAATCCCCAAGACGTATTTGACCTATAGTAATTATGTCCAGGAAATCAGATTCATAACCAAATTGGGTCTGTCTGTCTCATTCAATAAAAAAATAATTAATTTTTTATGAATCCAATAACTGAAGATGAATCTTAAATAAAGTTTACTGAGCTCTCTATCCACACATTAAAACTCATGGATTTTATTTTCTAACTATAAAATAATTTGATTTGAAATGCCAGAAAACTGTTTGAGGATAGAGCTTTATTCCTTTGATTACAAACATTATTGTCTTGTTAATAATTTAATCTCTAGAAGTGCCAGCTATTTGGTAAAAATTAATTCCAGCAATAACTTATTCTAGTTGAGAGAAATATACAAGCCTAAATGTATTTAGCCACTGTGATTAATAAAATCACTTTTTATATATTAGTTCACAGCAACTATTTCTAAATTGGATAATTGGAATATATCATTAGGAAATTATAGCCTGAGCATAAAATTCTCAATATCAAGTTTCCTAAAATTTAGGTAAAATAATTTTTATACCTAATGATCGTGAACTCTAGCAGAAAACTTATATCTATAGATAAATATTTTAAAGATTGTGAGTATCGAGGGGCTTCTCATATAGCTACTGTGTATTGAATTCTAATATAAATACAACTAAAATTATTTTTCCGTTATAAAATGATTGATGAATTCTTTAA
This sequence comes from Tetmemena sp. SeJ-2015, assembly GCA_027382625.1. Classification (NCBI taxonomy): domain Eukaryota; phylum Ciliophora; class Spirotrichea; order Sporadotrichida; family Oxytrichidae; genus Tetmemena; species Tetmemena sp. SeJ-2015. Next base: position 13,517 of record JAJKFJ010021287.1, read on the forward strand.
TTACTGTCTTAAAAGCTCTATATAATATTTATTACTTAAAGTATCTTTTGGAGATTAAGTTGAAAATTTAGCATCTTCCATTTCAGCAATTATATTTTTCAAAAAGACTTAAAGATGCATTTACCAAAAAATAAAAAATGATCAGCTATACTTACAGTCTAAGTCCTCATAATATCGCAATAAAATGCGATAAAAAGTAGGCTTATCTAGTAAAATCCTAATGATTTCTTCATTAAGTTGAAAATGTATACTTTAGAGTTCCTTTGTTCTAAATAATTATTATATATTTATATAATAAATCCAGATTAAATAGGCGCATGAGTATGCTTATTTGAAGTATAGAATAGTGGATTAATAATATATTAGCTAGCAATGGACTCATAGCAGCAGCCTATTCAGGATAGCGATTAGCGACTCACTCCCGAGTAGCTCCAGTAGCACAGACTCAATTTGCTTAAAGCAGGAAACCAAACTTTCAACGATTTCTAACAGCAACGCATCAACTACTCCAACAAACTCAGAAAAGAGAACAAGAACGCCATCATTCAAAGGAAGAGACTCAATGTCATGCAAGCTCAAATGCTTCAGCAGACTCAGAGCCTTTCTAGTTAAACTCACCAAACTAATGGGGCAACTCTTTTTCAGCAAACTCCTCAATTGACTGGTGGTAACATCGATGGAAATAGCAATTCGATGGAGATAACTGGAGCAGATGGAGCTTAATAAGTGAATGGAGAAACTAATGACTTCTATAAATTAAAAAGTTAAAATCTAAGATCCGTGATATGGCACCAAAATCGAATTGGCTAATATGGGGAGACTATTCAGTAAATACTCAATGCCTCTGCTACGTTGAGTTTCTTCCCTGGAGGCGATATAGTTTAGTATTCTGAGGTAATTGGTGCAGTTTATCTTATAGAGGGCTGCATTGATTGTGGTGAATCCCAAAGCAGTGCGAGAACTGACTATGTCCCATGATGCAGCTCGTTGGCTCTAGATTAGTGATATCACAATGAAGGAGTTATGGGACATTAACAAGGAGTATTTTTTGAGGTAGAAATCATATAAGGGATCTGGCAAGTTTGGTGTTAGAGAATATTGCTGTAGATGCAGTCAACGAAGGTGTACGAGGGCCCGAAGGTTTTTTTTGACCATCCATAAGTCCCAACTGCATTAAATCTTACAGCCCTTTTTGAGACCTAACAAGAGGAGTTTTGAGGTTTCACATGCCCTAATGAGTCCAACAGATTCAGATGTACAGAGAGTGTGACCTAACAGAGGAGTCTGATGTTAAGTATCACTTGGGTTTCTTTATCGTCCCTTAATGAGAGCATAATTACTGAATATATGACGTCATAGATTGAAACGTGTTTATTTGGAATGGCTGTATCTATTATAATCTTGTTTTATCTATGCCTTTCGGGGTTACACTTTAATTTCGAATAATTCCATAATGATTTTCTTGGGGCTCAAGGTCGTGGCCCTGAAATGATCATAATAAATGGCTAATCGTCAAATCCTGAACAACGCCTGAAGGTGCTAAAACTGCTAGATCACTTAATTAATTTTAAGATTAATCCCATATCTCCTATTTTTTAATGACAGTAACAGGCACTATAGCAGCTAGTGATAGTATGGACCAAACTCCCTCATAGACTCAGCTAAGAGGCTAGAATCTACAAAAGTATCTGAAAGAGATTCAAGTTTGCTTAAGTAGTCATTCTGACGTCCAAACTTTCCATGAGTTCATTCGTAAGGGAGGTATCCAAGTATTGGCGGGGCTTATTTCAAACCACTTTCCCTGCAATGATTAGGTTAAAGAAGATGCCATAAAGAGCTTCAGCGACTTGACCCTATTCAACAAAGACTATCCGACTGAGTTTCCTCACGGCATCAAAGCTTTACTCAAGATCTTGCATTCCTTATTTAAGTAAATGAGGTTAAAGTTTAACAACTTTAATTCAACCGACATTAAGAACTTCTAGTCTACTTTGAATTTGAAAACTTTAGTTCTTCAGAGTCTTGGGAATCTTTGCCTTGATGATGAGAAAACCCGCCAATAAATAATGTTCAGTGACCCTCAGCTCAACACTGCAAAGGAAATCATTGACTTGATCTTCTGTGATCGTGAGGTGCTGACTGACATTTGCGTCTGGACTATGAACAACTTCATAATGGACAATCCGTAGCAGTATTTACCTCATTTCTGTCAAAACGGCATTAAAACTTAACTACTATAATGTAAGTTTTCATGGTGAAAGCTATTTGCCACGCTTGGAACAAATTTGGCAGGAAGAATCCTCGACTTCTGAGCGAGGTAATTTACTGCTTCTCCAACTGCATGCGGGATATTGGGATTGCGTAGGAGGTGTTCTCCTATGTTCCTAACTTCCACAAGAAGATGGCTGCTGAGCTAGTCACAGCTAATATAAAAGATGAAATGAACAGGCCAGTCTTGACCTGCTTAAGTCATATACTTGAGCATAATCAAGATTTTGGACTTGAACTGATGTTTGACGACCATTTTCAAACTTATTTAAATGCATCCATGGTTTAAATTAACTTTTGTACTGAGTGTGTTGTTTTAGCCCGATGAAGTCATTACTTTCAAGAAAGATTGCCTTTATGTGTTGAACAACGTAGTGTGTGGATAATCTGAGCAAATTTTTGAGTTTATCTTTGACAATAAGTTTTAAATACAGATAGGAATTTAGAGAATTATAAAATAAGAACAAAGATGTAAATGATTGAATACTGCGAAGATTAATCATTTCTAAATAACAAAGGCATTTAAAAGAAGCTAACTAAACCGACATTCAAGTAGAAGATTAGTAATACCATTAAATTTTGTCACTGTATTTTTTTCTGAGATCAGCAATGAAAATTGTAATGATTTATGTTGAGAGGTGAAATACTTTAATCTCATAATAAAATTCTAAAATTGAGGTACTTTTCTTCAGCATCTTCCTGTAAATAAATCCAAGTTAACTTTGTTTAAAAGTAATTAAGACAATTAAATAAATTCTAATCTATAATAAATATGAGCATAATAATTATATTGAATAAGAACTCTATTCTTGAATAGTTAGTTCGCCTAGCTAATTCCACCGAGTACAGTATTAAAGTTGAAGCGCTTTACGTTATTTTCAATCTTTGCGAAAACCACAACACCAAGTACCTCCCACAAGTCCTCCAGAGAGATCCCACTCCTGCTTTCTTCACCCTCATCAAAAACTTTATCTTGAATTATTATCCACACATTATTTAACTACTTTGACTCTAGCCCTGATATTCTGACAGTAGCGATCGGATATTGCACTCTGGTTTGCGAAAGAGATCCCTTGTATATAAAGTTGGTTTTCGATGAAGGCGTGTCTGAGATGATTGAAAATATCCCTATCAAGTTTGCTAACAACGAATTGATCGTCAAGCAGTGCCACTCCTTCCTTGACAAATTCATCTACAACAACTAGAGTAGCTTGGAGGGAGAGGACCTCAATATTCCCATAATCCTCTTTTCGAGCTAATTATAATGTTAAATTTAGGATTAAGGAATGAATATTGAGTATCAAGGTGTGAGTGGAAATGGAGGAGATAGCAACTAATATACAAATAGCAACCAATAGATGGATTTTAAAATATGATTCAAAGTTACAAACCCTGCAAACAGTTATCAGCTACTACTATAGTTCACAATTAAATTAAAATTGGTGATTGATTAAAACAATAAATGGAGATTTGCAAATTCGTGGCTGTTGAAATCGTTCATATACCCCTCGATGTGTAGCCTTTTTTATAACTTGTTAAAAGTTAATATGAGTTTCTTCTTCAATCAACTTCAAAGCACCTCTCATGAGATATCTTATGCAAAAATCCAAGAGATCAAATATAGCTTTTCAATAAACTTGTGTCGCTTATAACTCAAGACTGAGCGCTCCCACAAAAAAGTTGCAAGGATAAAAAGTTCTTAATATTCAATGCTGAATCGAATGGTCTAATAATTATTTTAATTGGACAAACTTAAGCTGTAACTGCTTGATTCCATTTTAATTAAGAATCTAATTTAATTCTCTTGTTTATTAAATTCTCAGCTATAATTAAACCTAGCTAATTCAAGTTGCATCGTGTTCGATGCCTGCAAATGTCCTGAGGAGCTATAACGAGCAAACGAAATAGCATTTATACTAAATTAATTTTGGGTTATATTTTAAAAAGGCTGATAAGCTCTCAATATTTTGGCTTACAAAGTCAAAAATTGAGAACCAAAAATGCTTTAAAGTTAAATTTTAAGAGTAAACTGATAGGAGAAGGATAATAAACAAAGAAACTAACTCGTTATTTATTCTTGTATGCAAAGAATTTGAGCTGCTCCTAAAAGCCACTTTCTCTCTTTGCTTGCTAATTATCAGAGAGAGTTTTATAAGTTTATATCTTAAGGAAGGGCTTTCAATTGAATAAAGCCCTTTACAAGTTAGTTATTACTCACTGTCTAAGTTATCTATTGCCACCAGCTTTCTTAGATCTAGAGCCGCTCTCCTGTTCTCCACCATCAGTAAGCTGGTAGGTCTTTCTCTCTCGCCTTCCATTACCGTCATCAATATCCTCAGTAACCTCAGTGATTCTGTTACCATTCTGATCCCAGCTCGTTTTCTCAGTCTTTGTGACCTGTTTGCCATTTTAAATGAAGGTCTGAGTCTTAATAGATGAGGATCCAGGTGCACCTCCGAATGAGCTTGAAGAAGAGAAGGAGAATCCTTGCATTCCTCCGCCCATACCTCCTCCCATTCCACCAAAGAAGTCATCATTTCCAAATCCACCGCCGAAACCGCCGAAGCCTCCTCCAAAGCCGCCGAATCCTCCAAAACCTCCGAAACCTCCAAATGGATCAGTTTGGCGTCTCTATGCTGCTGTTGTTATTATTAGCTGCCTTGCCTTCTTCCGCCCATTCCACCCATGCCTCCCATACCGCCCATTCCTCCAAAACCACCAAATCCTCCAAATCCACCGAATCCTCCAAATCCATCATCATCCTCTTCGAAGAAATTGGCGAATGGATCTCTTCCTCCAAAGAAGTTCCTAAATACTTGCTCAGCATCATTAAACGAGAAGAAGTCGTGATCATAAGCTCCTCCTCTTGACGAACCTCCAGTAGAACCGCCAGTAGGATTCAGCCCTTCCTTTCCATACTTGTCGTAGATTGCCTTTTTATCAGGATTTGAGAGCACCTCATAAGCCTCTCCAATCTTCTTAAAGATTTCTTGAGCAACCTCTTCATTACCTCTATTTCTATCCTATTAAATTAAGGATTAGCAAATATTTAAGACATGAACAATTATTAAACTTTTCTATTGTTGTCACTTTTCTTTAGAAAATTATGGAGTTTTCTCGATCGTTATCTTCATGCGATGAGTAATGATGAAATAATAGACTTTTACTTACTGGATGCCACTTTAGAGCCAACTTTTTGTATGCTCTCTTGATGTCATCTTCAGATGCATCTCTTTAAATATTGAGTACTTCATAGTAGTCATCAGAGTCGTGATGCTCCTAGCTGGCAGCTGGCTGAGTTTTAGGATCCTCTTTTTGTTTCTCAGACTTGGCTTGCTGCTTTTGCTGTCGCTGCTCTTGGTATTACTATTCCTAGTACTGCTATTGCTGTTATTGCTATTACTACTGTTGCTGTTACTACTACTACTACTACTGTTGACTAGCCCTGGTTTGGTTGGATTACCTTGTACCTTGGGACTTGTTTGATTGAGTTGAAGTTTGCTTCTTCATTTTGGCCGAATGAATAAGGAAGAGAGAAAATGAGATTTGCTTTTTCTTATTATAATTATTAAGATTATAATTTATAAAAGAGCCGATCACAGGGGTAAGTCATAATTAAATTTCGAGAAGGGGAGAGAATCACTCTCTAGAATTTGTTTCATGAATTTTCTAGAAAATTCTTCTATTTGCATAAATGAGGAATTATTCTATTGAATATTAATTAAGTAATATGCATTTTATTTTTCTAAAGATACATAGTATTAATTATCATTATTAATTTGATTAATTATTAAGATGAATGAATTTGAGCCAATAGATACGAGTGACCTAGACAAGTTAATGAACTGCTCTTTCTCTGATTCGTAGCACAGCTCAAACAGTAAATATATGGAGTTTGTTTAACATCTTAGGCTTGAATCATGAAAAATAGCCCTTGGAAACTTGAGAGCATGACAATTTATAGAAAACAAATCCTATTCAATGTAAGTTGGGGATGCTTATGTTTTTAAATATAGATAGAATAGGTCAAATATTAAATAGAAACCTAGCTCAAACTTTATCCCTTCAATTTAATCTGCCTTATCCGATATTAAATACTCTGATCTTAAATACCCGTCTATAGAAGCTTATTAAAACGCTTAAAACTCTAGCCTCTTCAATAAGCAAAGTGCTACTTCTCTTTAAAATCATATGTATAAGAATTAAATTGGAAGCACTAAAACTTAGCAGCTTTAATAAACATGTATTTTTTAATAAATCAGCTTTTGAGGAGAATCAAGGAATCTAGATTAAATGCAGACATCAGTTCCATACTTCTTTTCTTCTATCCAGAGGGTTAGCAGTAAAATAATCTCTCAAGTTGATTTGATGAGATCGAACAAGAATTTCTTAGTCTTCATTAGAATAATGAAAGCAACAATTTTGAAATGCTGAAAGAGTTGGGCTACTTGAGCGACTTAAACCATTTCTAACTCTAGGAATCATTTGATTTCTCAGCTAATTAAGAGAATGAGAGTGAAAACTTGTAAGCACTCAACTAAAAAAGCAATGTAGTCTGGGATGGGACGAGGAGGAAGTATTACACTTTTGATAAAGACTACACTCATATGATTCCAAATATTTCATTCAAATCCATTTACGAAGACCAAAGTTTGCTCAACTAAATTTACGGATAATCACTCAAAATATCTCTCACTCTATATAATCCTAAGTGCATATCACTTTTGCCTTAAAGAGAAGTATTTGCTTATGACTCTAAAATAAACTTGGAACTCCTTGAGCAACATCTTATCAAGTTCAACTGCGAAGTCGATATCTATGATGGGCTATTTCTTACCTTAAACGCCTGGAAAGTATAGTTTGGCTTGTCCTCTGAAGAAATAGTGGAAGCTTTTATAAAAGTGAGTGGTGATTTGAAAGCTCTGAGAAGTTACCTTGTAGGGAACAGAGTGTGTGAGTGGTCAGGAGTGGAGGACTTAGCTTTGGGCAAGGAGAAGGATTTATCAAATTAAAGTGAATATTAAGCTTTATTGTAAACAAAAGGCACTGCTTAGATTGAAAAGAGAAAGCACTTCTTATCATAGTCAGTATAATGACCAGTAGATATATTTTAATTTAGTAGTTGTAAATAATTTCACTAAAAGTTAAAGGTAAAGAAAGAATGCAAGAAACTTTTAAAAAGTTAACCTTATTAAATCTTTGGGAGTGCTTAAATACTTATTTATTGATAGAGCTATAGTCAACAAGGAGTTATTACCTACTCCTCTTAAGGAATTTAAGGAACTTAGAATATTTTAAATGAGAATCTTCAAAATATGTATATCTCATATATAAGTAAGGGCTCTGCTAAACAGATCAATTTATTTTAAAAAATTAGTTATTGAATTTAGATGATGTAAAGTATCAGCAGCTTAAGAAATTAAAAACATATTAGAGCTTCTCTGATGTTATCACGAGAAGAAGAAGTCGTCATCTGTCATCTTCTAATGATGAAGATGCTCTTTCTATTACGATTTCATGTCAGGGGTCGTAGCTACTAATAGCGAAGATAGGTCTTGATTACAGTCAGCAATACCTCCGTTGTTTTGGAAATACATTTAATTGCTGTCATTAGAACTTGAGTCAGTCATTTAGATTAATTCAAATAATTTAAATAGGATATTTTCTTAAACGTTTAGATATCATGATCCTTATCATATTTCAAGCTAGTGCTATTACTTAGGCATTTGTTCTTGTTTGTAAATGAGGGAAGCTGAAGATAACCGCTGCTTTCGCTCGTATTCTGTTTAGCTTGGCTAGTGAGGCTCTGAGCAGTGCTGAGAGATGCGAAACTTGAGTCTTGGTTGACTGCGATCTTTTCAGTATGCTTAATTGGAGAATCACCCAACTCGCATGTTGAGAAACACTGGAAACCCATGAAAGGCTTTTTGTTAGAGTTCTTGAATATCATAAAACTCTCTTGCTTCTTTACCTCCTTAGGGGGCATTCATTCACTAAATAGGGAGAAAAATGTTGCTAAATAACCTGCTTAAATTGTGATAAACTGGCTATTCTTGAGCCACTCTAAAGTTGCCCTATTAAGTGGGTCCTTCTGCAAGATTTTCTCAAGCATCTCTCTCAGCTCTGGAGATATCTCTCTTCCTTCGAAGTGCAAGTCAAATGTGCAAATGTTCTCCATTATATCAATTTCAGTGTTTCCGAAAGGAAAGGGGAAGCGATTGAATGTTAAGATGTAAAGGGTCATTCCTAGAGACCAGATGTCAGCCTTTTTCATTGAGTAAGACATAGAGTCGAAAGAACAGCTCTCGGGTGGCAAGAACAAGTACGTACCCTCCATTGAAGTAGTGATGTCATCTTCCTCTCTCATCAATAGCTTAGCTTTCCCGAAGTCCACCAATAGTGGACTTCCAGCTTCATCAATCATGATAAATGAAAAGAGAGCAACTTATTTAATATGATGTTTTGAGGTTTGATGTCTCTGTGAACTATCATGAGTTCATTGTGTAAATGATCAAGTGCGTAAACGAGCGCTTTCGCCATTCGCCTGATTGTCTCCTCATCGTAGAACTTCGCATCTTTAGGGTTAATTTTATGAGCCTTGTTAATGTTCTTGGCTTGAAGTCTGTGATTAGGATGGAATACTCCTTTCTTTGCGTCCCATTCAATGCAGTCTCCATAGTCGGCGACTGGCATTATAACGTAGAGTTTTTCAGAAATGGGGTCGTCAATGACTTCGTAGATTTTGATCATGTTTGGATTATCCAAACGCTTCATAATTTCGATTTCCTTATAAACCTCGTCCAGGGCAGTTGTAAAAGTCATACCTCTTCGCCTGGAGCTACTAGAGGAGCTCTTGGAACTTGTTGAGGAGCTTCTATTGAAACTGCGTTGTTTCTTTAGATAGGGTTTGAAAAATATCTTCACAGCCTAAAATTAAGTGTTCCTACTTATATTAAGCTTAAATTCTCTTTTAAGTGTTAGCTGGTCATTTTCTGAAGACAAATTTATAAAATGATCTTTTTGAGCAGTTGTTGAAAAGCTTGATAAATCACTCACAAGCTCTATTTACTCCCGATCTCTATTATAAAGAAGTGAATGAATCAATTCATTCACATATATACTATTTGATCTCCCACCAAAATAGATCGCAAGTTCCGCACAATGAATCTTGAATTTAACTTACGAAATAGTGAGGCACGTAGTCTTCTCCAGTGCTATCCTCGATCAACTAAACGAGTTTAACCTTTGCTTGACTTCCCTAGCCTAGTTTCCTGAGCACACGATATTTATTATTGATGATTGTCTCTCCCTATTACTCAAGATTACCATCTGTCCCTCCTCTCAGGTAGAGATTCAATTTTTATGTTCGCACTTACATTTGCATCCTTGGACTTGAAGAGAGACTTTACGAAGGAGACTTCAATTGGCTTAGCAGCTTCCTGGCAGGCCAAGGAGAAGAAGTCGTCTTTGGGTTATTGAGGTGATTCCTAGATCATATTTTGAGAATGGTTAACTTTCACTATCTACTCTTTAAACAATAATAATGTTTATTTAATATCGTAGTACTTCCAAATTTCAAACCCATAGCTGACTAAATATGTTCAAATGAGTAGTCAATAGCTAGAGGCAACAGATATATTTTTGAACCCTCCTATTCTCCCTCTAAATTTGAATCAAGATATGAGAAAAATAACATATTTGGATAATAAATTGGTAATTTAATTCTTCTATCTCAACGATATTTAATATCGTAAATTAAGTCTATTTAAGTGTATTCTTCCTTTTCAAAATTTTTCATAAAAATTTTTTAAAAAATTTTTAAACTTTTTTAGAGAAAATTTAGCAAAAATGAAACTAGGTTTATTAAATTTGGTATTTTCTCTGGAGAGAAAATCCTGATCATATTCTTTTAAATTTAGGATAAATTAGAAAAACCCTTAAGAAAATTTTTCTTAAATTTAAAGAATTAATATTTTAAAGGGAATTTAAAATATTTAAGGAAAAATTTAAATTTCACATATTTAAAAAGGGTATAGAATTTTTAAAAATTTTAATTTGAAAAGTTCCCTCCCCCAAACCTTCTCGGATAAAACCTTGTAGAGGGAAAAAATTTCTCAGTCGTTTTTATTTTTTTAAAAAAATAATTTGCTAAAATTTTAAAACTGATTTCAATTTTATTTCCAAAAATATAAAAATTTTTCTTTGGTTAATAATTAAAATTGCAACCAATTTAAAAAATCCCTTTTTCCTCTTTTGATAATATTTTATTAATTTAAAATAATTCCTTTTAAAACCTTTTTTTAAATTTTGCTTAAGCAATTTCCTTAAAACGCACTTTCATTTTTAACCCGGAAATTTTTCCCCTTTTGTAGCTCCAGACAAATACTGTGCTGATCTCGACAATTTAGAGTGGGGCCTTTAAAAATATATTTATTATTTTATTTCTCAAAAAAGTTAATATTACGTAAACCCAAGACTGCACTTCATTCCAAAATCAGTTTGGTTTTTTGCCTACAGCCACTAAACTAATAATGCCCTATTCCTTAATAAAATTTTAAAATAACAGACAAAAAAAAGCTGCTTCTCTGTCTTTTGAATTTGAGATAAAGATTTGCCTGTTCTAGGCTAATTTTTGGATCCTAACCTATTTTTAATTTCGATATAAAAGAAACTTTACCCCCAAATAAATTTAAAAAAAGTTCTATCTCTCAAATAGTTAATAGTTGCTGCATTTCCTAATCTAATTTTTTCGATAATCTAAAAATAAAGAAATGACTTTTTTTAAACCAAAAGGCTTTACTAAAGAGAAAAGATTTAAGCTATTTCTTTTGATTCAGGAAATTGTGGAAACTTGTTTAAATAATAGTAATAATATTGGTATTTCTTTAAAAAAAATATTTGCAATTATTTTAATATTTCTAGATGATTTATAGTGAGATAAAACTTTGAATTATTTTTAAATTGATAAGATAATATGTAGAGAATTAAAATAAAAAATGAAAAATTGCAATTGGTGACAGTTTAAATATGACAGAGTGGTTCGAAGTCGAGCTTGCTTAATAACTTATTAATTACAAAATAAGTTCCCATCCCTCATACCATCCTTCTTGGTTAAATACTTGTTGAGGATAGATACTAAATGTAAACTAACAAATCTAGAATTTAATTAAATTTAAAATTGTTTTTATCCTCTAAACTCAATTGGTGCTAACAATTTTAATACTGATTTGAGTTATCATTCTCCAAATATGATAAATTACTGCTTCTCCTCAGATTTAGAGTCCATTATGAATTTAAAATTCCGCCGATTTCAATAAAAATCCTTCTATATCTAATCTTCAATTGATATGTTTTGATTCCTGTTAATAAAAATAAATTCTTTTAAAACCATATTTTAAATTATGCTTAAGCTATTTTCAGCTATCGCACTCCTACTCATCTCTGTAGTAGGGTCGCAGGAAGTGAGTCTGAGTCCCATTGAAACTGTGAACCTCCAGATAAAGACTGCTGCTGATCTCGAGCAACACCCTTTGCAGAGAGATGCGCGCCCCTTCCTCCAGTACACTCCAGAGGTTATAATTTATTTTTAAAAATGAGGAGCTTCAACAGTGCAATACCTGCATCAATGGTTGCTGGATCTACGTAAACCAAGGACCTGCACTTATATAGTGCCAAAATCAGTGTTGGGTTGGAGCTTGCTACGCCTACTGCCACGATAACCCAATCTAATAATGCCCTATTTCTTGAATAATTATCAGCGCTGTCTGAAAATAACAGACAAAGAGAAAGCCTGCTTTACTCTGTCGCTTTATAAGAATTTGAGATCAAAGATTTGCCTGTTACTAGGGTAGATCATTTAAATGATGATCCTCAATCCTATTTTTAATTTCCGATATAAAAGAAACTTTACTCAGAATAAATTTAGAAAAATAGCATTCTATCTCTCAAAATAGTTAATAGTTGCTGCATCATATCCTAATCTGCAATTTAATTCGAGGTAATCTAAAAATAAAGAAATGGACTTTTAATCCAAAAAGGCTCTTACTCAAAGAGAAAAGATCAAAGCTATTTCTGTATGAGTTCATCGGAAACTTTGTGGTTTAAATTTGCATTAAAACATATATATGACAAATAAATGGTTATAGTGCTCATAAATTACAGCTAGAATAGCCCTACATTTGTTACTGGTGGCGTTCTCCTATGCTCTGCACTTGGAGGCACATAAAATATTTGCTGAAAAGATAATTATAAGGAGGATAGGAATTATAGAAATAAAGAACTGAATAATGGAAGCAGGAAATGTACCCATTGAAACTAAGTTTGACTTGTTCGTGCTTTTCTGCTTTGAATTCTTCGGTACTGCTATGCTTATTCTTTCAATCATAAATTCATTATATTTTATATTCTTGGAGTAAACATGAGCTAAGGGAATCCATTCATAGTTTTAGCTGGAATATTTGCGGCTTGTATTCTTACTGCACGATAGACAGGCGCCCATTTCAATATAGGTCTCACATTTGCTGTGCTGATTGTGGAGAATAACTACTCTAAGAAATAGCTCAAGGCTTGCGCTATTTATGTTATTGCTGAACTGACTGGGGGGTTCCTCGGGATGTTTATAAGTTATGCTTTTCTAGGAAATAAGATAGCTTTCATAAAGCCTAAGGATCTATCTTGGAGCGTCTTTTATGTTATGCTTCTCGAAATCACCTTCACATTTACTATGATGCTTACAATTCTTCACGGAAAAAACGCAAAGCTTTCACTGTTTAGTGATATGGTACCTGGCATCTTTAGTTCTCTGTTTGCAATCTACTTTGGAATTGGATGTATTGGAAAGCTAAACTTCATAAAGCGTGAAATCAAATTGCATAAATGAGTGTTAATTTAAGTGGGGCTGTAATGAACTGCGGCCAAGGATTAAATATGCTGATCTTTGGAGCTATTGCTCTTGATGATTACTCAGTAATAAGATTTTTGCCAGCCTATTTCTTCGGACCTTTGTTCGGAGCCTTGCTGGCTGGAGTTTTTGTAAGATTTGTGGCACTCAGATTCTTGCCTGATCCAATAATTATTTAGTCTGAGGATCTCCGAAAATCAACACAATCGCCTAGAAACTTTTCGCCACATCAGAGCCAGTATCGAATAGGAACTATTGATTCTTATGGCAAAAAGTCTTTTCTTCTTGCAGATTGATAGAGAAGAATCAATCATATTAAGAACATCTTGAATTAAACGATAAGTCTATAAAATCTATAAAATATCCACTAGCTAAGCCGATAATCCGAGTCTATGAAATAATATGATATATCTTATTTTAATTTGCTAATTTTAAATTTTGCTATTTATTTAGACACATTCACAGGAGCTCATTTAAACTTCAGCGTCACTCTTGGCTTATACATAATGAACGAAACTCATCGCAAGCATTTGAGGAGCCAAATACCTATATACTTCGCTTCAGCAATTCTCGGTGGTTATTGTGGCAGTGCTTTTACCTACTACATGCTGGGGCCTTATTACTTCAAGGTTTTGATACCTATTGCAACTAATTATTCAAGCTTTTACGTTCTTTTCATTCAGACATTTTATACATCTATGTTTCTGATTGTTGTGTTTCATTGCTGCCATTACAAGCTTATATTTATAAACACTTTGTTTTAAGTAAAAGTTTGAGCTTTCTCTGATTAATGACATGGTGATGGGCTCTATATGTTGTGGTATCGCTCTATACTTTACTGCTGTGTGTTGTAACTTCACAACTAGCAATATCAACAGCCCTATTTTAGCAATTGTGAATCTGACTTTTTCTTCATGGGTTTATGGGAATGCTGACTTCATGCAGTTCCTTCCTTCCTATGTCATAAGTGGCCTATTAGGAGCAGTGATAGCTGCCAAATTCACTAAGTTCTGCGCAGATTAGGTCAAATATGATGAGTTTGGGTAGGAGGTATTCACTAATCCTCTTGATGTTAATTTCAAATTACTTCTTCAATTTTTATAGATGCGTCAGTTAATTAAGTAGCAAAGCTCCACTAGTACCACCACTACAATACATTTATAGAAGAGAACAACAACAATCTATCCTACAACTAAAATATACAGCGAGAAGATTCCTACTTCCAATTTCAAAACCACAACACTCTCAATCATATTATGAAAATTGCTCAAATTATTATCTAATATGAACAATCAAACTTACAATTATCCTCAAAAGCATCCTAATTTGCTTAGTTTCGATGCTACTCCTAAAAATTTTCCTGCTTCTTCTTATGGAGAAGGGTTCATTCCAAATCATGCCAGCATCTAAAGTTAAAAATCCCAATCGAATCTAAAAATGTCAAGAAGTTTTAGCATGCTGCCTTAGAACATGAGCATCTTAGAGTGGAATTTATAAAGAGAAAAGTTAAAGCAAATGGAGGGAAGCTATGTCTAGTATTGCTGAAAATAATATTTGTCCTATGCTTAACTTCACTTCTCTACATTCACTTTACTCCCTTATTTCATTTAAATTCACATTACTTAAATCCTATTCCTAGATATAGAAATTATATTTATTTTAAGGATGCTTAAATAATTGTTTACAAAAATATAAGCATTTAATTTTTCGCGAATTGTGCTGATATTGTAACTTTATATTAAGTCAGTACTTTATTTGACTTTGAGATTATAAAGTAATTTAATTAAAATTGATATAAAAAGTAAATATGCTTGTCTCTCTTCGCAAATATTATTATTGACTTAACTTAAATGCATGATGAATAAGAATTTGTCATTTTAATTTTGTTTGAAATAGATTGATATTCTTACATTTAAAAATAGTTTTGACAAGAATGGACTGTCTTTTCAATTTGCAAATTCCTAAGTCTTCTCCTGAAAGATTTATAATCAGACCCTCAGGTAAGAAGATAAACCAAGAATAGCTAAAATTAATTCAAGCCTAACCTATGTATAACTGTAATTTTTAGGAAAGACGTTCGTGACTGGAGTAGCTTCTAGTTACTCTTACAAATATAATCCTAAGTATCTAAAGTTTCACATTCAACCAGAGGAATTAGAATAATATTTTTAATTCAGGAGCATGATCATGAGCCTCAACGAGACTCTTTTCTCTTACTGGCCCTGCCCTCTCTGTTTTTATATTGGCTACATATTTTGCCCTATCAGCTGCGGTAAGTAATCCTAAATCTTCTTTTACTAAGCAAATTGAACTTCAAGATTAATGGTTATGACCAAAAGGATTAATTTATTCTGAGTCAGAAGACATTTGAATAACAATTTATTTTTAGGGTTTAGCTTTTTGATGCCACAGTAGTGCATCAGAGATGCTGAAGAGGCTATTGAGAGTTGGGTTGTCTATTAAACAAGCATAAATTCAAACACAGAGGAATGCGACTCAACTATGTGAAATAGTGCTCTACTTCTTGGGTAAGTTACATTATACATTACATTCTGGTAAAATATTTGGTCAATACAACCTAATTTAACACTTTCTCCTCATCAAAATTATAGATAGAGTTGTACCTGGAAACCCCAGCAGATGGGTTCGACAGTGAAGAAGATATTGGCTCAAAGAAAAAGAAAAAGAAGAAGAATAAAGGTGCTACAGGCTCGTTGGGCACTTAGTCAGCAAATAAGCAACATTTTGAGTTTAATATGTCTATTTAATGAATGTTGAGCTGGAGCTGAGTGAATAGCCATCTAGTGAACATAATAGGATAAGCTCATCTGAGAAAGCCTAGCTGCCATCAAGAAAAAAAGCTAGAAAGTCTGTATCTTCCAATCAAGTGGGACTTAAAAACACAATGATGGTGGTGGTAGCTATAACTAAGTAGATGACAGCAAAGATTACGATGAGATGCACGATGATGACGATGAAGAAGACCCAGAAGATTTGGATGGAATCCCTCGAGATTTGGGGAGTGATTCTATATTCTAATCTATAGATTTTACCCCTTCTAATACGATTGACAGTTCTAAGAGTTGAATTTTAAACAACACATTAATTTTTTAAGCATTTTCATGATGAGAAGAGTAGCTGATAAATTTATCAATCTAAAATATGATAAAAGAAATAAGTTTAAAATGCTCTGCTTCTTGATGTGCTGCTTCAATATAGCTTGCACAAAAGTAACTCTTATGGTGTTTAGCGTCCTCACTATTGTAATCATTCATTTAATTAGGCACTTAATAATCTTGATAATTTTTAGCTTGCTGGAGGTGCAAATATTTGGCTTGCCTTTCAGATAAAAAATTCGGTACTTTGGGACACATTGACAGGTGATCTAACTGAAGGGACTGACTATAAATTCATAACCTTCTTGACAGTGCTTTGTATGGCTTCTTTCAACATAGCTGTGGGAATATTTGGATTCTTCACTGCTAAATACTCTAACAAAGTTTGCATATGCTTAGTAAGATATTCAACACCTTTTAATGTTGATTGATAGTTCTCACTATGCTCATTCCTCTGCTTTGCTTTCTTTGCAGGCGTGGGTATTTTATTTCTGCTTGTGAAAGGTAACTTTTGTTAAATTTAATTATGAATAGCAAGCGAAAGCAACATCATCTCGACCTATTGCAATGGAGGATTCCCAAGTACTAACAACTTATTATTCCATGTTTAATTTCAACATCGTTCAAGATCTAAATAATCTAATCCACAATTTTATAAGAACAAAGATTGATATAGTTTAGTGTACAGACTTGATGAAGTGCAGTATAAATACATAGACAAATACATGTGTACTTCATACTGCCCCTGCCCAAAACTTGATCCTTCCCTATGGCAACTTAGATCCTCAGAATTAACTTTATTTTAAATTATTCCAAATTGTCGGCTAAAGTTTAAACTGGAAGTACAACTACTTTTGAATCATGCTACACAAGTCTGGTAAAGAGTGGAGTGATTAAGACTCAAATAAGTAGCACCATGCTCACTTTCTTGAAGACTTTAGAGTAGGAAAATTCCTGCTAGGGACTTTGCAAGCAGCCTCTCTTCTGGTTTTATAACAGCGTTACTTTGTAACTTCTTTTTACTGACTAAACATTTTATAGGGGTATTCCCACCAGTAATTGCAGGAAAGCAATCAGCAATTACTTTGACAGCAGCTTCAAAAATGTAGGAATATCGTTTATAATCACAGGAGGAGCGATATTCCTAGTATTTAACGTTTAATACGGATTTTGGTTCAGAGGTCAAAAGAATTGAGCGAGAATAGAACTATTTTTAGATTTTTCACATTTATTTCATGATTGTAAACCAGCTTATAGTGAAATGAGATTATTGGAGCGAGTGTTCTTAATTTCGATATAGGTGGATAAACCAGATTATTGCAGTAATCAACAGGCAAGAGTCTTAAGTGATAGAAGAGAAAGTAGTTCAGATAGCTAAGAGATATCCACAAGCTCTCTTTTATCCTTTCAAAGTTATTGAGTCCAACACTCAAGTAAATGTACTGGATGCAGAAATTCAAAAGACCCAACTCTTTACAAAGCTAAGCAAGTTCTTTGAGAAGTCTTTCAGAAATCTAAATGCCTGGGTAGAGGCTTTAGATGGACTTGTCTATCCCGAGCATAGATATAAATATTGGTATTAGATACTAGGAGACTTACTTGAAAGTGCCACTAATGAAGATGACCCCAAAGTTATCCCGAAACAAAAGATCAAGGAGATAGTGTAAATGATGATTTACGACTTGATTCAAACCAATAAGACCATGGTTGGTGATAGAATAGGATCTTCACAATGTTGAAATTTGTTCTATTGATTATCTTATAACAGAAAGTTTGCTGAGAAGTGGGAGAAGTAATTTACAAAGTGCTTTGGGCCTGAAGCAGCTAATATTGACAAACTCAATTTCAAGCAGATACTTAACTTGATTGGACAGTTTTCCTAGAAAGTAAGTGAGACTAGTGGCCAGTTAGGATAGGGCTATGAAAAAGTTTCAACTTTCAGCGAATGGCTGGATGGCTTAGATATAAATGACTTCTACAACCCTTATGAATACATCGAGCTCCCAGGCCAATATGAGGGACTAAAATCAGAGCCTTTAGTTGAGAAGAATGTCAAAATTTATTTCATAATTGATAAATTGCTAGTGTAAGAAAGACTCTCCTTATCTTAGGCTCAATAAGAAGGCCTAAGCGATTGACTGTTCATGGATCAAATGAAAAAGACTATCATTTGTTGGTGAAAGGAGGTGAGGACTTAAGGCTTGATCAGAGAGTACAGCAGCTATTCCAAATTATGAACAGCATTTTCAAGGACGATGCTTAATGCTAGAATAGAGATCTCTACATTAAGATATTTAAGGTCGTTCCAATCACCAACAGGCTAGGAACTCTCGAGTGGGTGGATGATACTGAGCCTATGAAAAATATAGTTAATAGAGAGCATATGCGAGTTGAAGGAGGTAAAGATCTAAATCAAAGTAGAGCATTAGCTGAGAGAAGAAAATGGCTTAAGGCAAGTGTTCCTGGTAATTAAAAGAAAGACAACATAGCTGAGCAACATCTACAACTCCTTGGGGTAAGTTTGCAATCTTGTAATTCAATATTTTAGTGTGAGGAGAAAATTGTCTCAGAAGGCTTCAATCGTCATAAGGACGCCATGCCATGGTACCTCCTTAGAAATGGACTCGAAAATCTTTGCTTGACATCTTCAGCTTTCCTGGCTATTAAGAACCAGTTTACCAAATCTCTTGCAACATTTTCAATCGCTTCATATCTAATTGGAATAGGTGATCGCCACTTAGAGAACTTCTTGATTGACACTTCAGATGGTGAAATCCTAGGAATCGATTTTGGAATAGCGTTTGGGTCAGGTGCTCAACTTGGAATACCCGAATTGATGCCCTTCAGACTTACTTAATAAATAGAGGGCGTAATAGCTCCTCACCCCCTGGATGGAGTTTATAAGCAAACTATGGTTCATGTGCTAACTGCCTTAAAGAAAAGAAGAAGTCTCATTTTAGACACTTGTGAGATCTTTGTTAAGGAGCCACTACTAGATTGGGTAAAGGATGCTAAATTAAAGTAGAAGCCTTAGGCTAATCAGGATAATGATAACCCTATAAGCGGAGTTTCAGATTCTCTGATTAGTTAATACGAGGAAGAGCTACAGGAACTTGCCTGGTATCCTAGGAAAAAGATAGAGATTGTTAAGGATAAACTGCAAGGATTGCACCCAGTCAAGATTTTAGCTAAAGAGCTCAAGGACTCGAAACACGAACGCAGACCTTATGTAAAGACTATACTCAGGGCTATAGAAGGAGGAGAAGGTTCAACAAGGCACCAGTTGCTGAAATAACGCAAGAGATATTTAGAGGTAGATGAGTATGTGGAATGTCTCATAGAGCAAGCTAGAGATCCAAATATCCTAGGAAGAACTTGGATTGGTTGGAGCCCTTATGTGTGATTAAATTCATTCTTTAATTCAATTTAGCAAGTTTTAATTTTAATTAACATTTTCTATACTTCTTTATTCAAAACTAAAAAACTCTTAAGCAAGAAACGAAGAAATTATTTGTGCGAAGAGATTAATTAAAGGATATTTTATTTAAAGATTATTGTATCCTGGAAATGAGTCTTTACAAAGCACCTGAAACAACTTAGTTTTTCAAATCTCTGTCCTCAAAAGATCAAACAGCCAATCCTTAATTAAAGCCATCTAGAGTTGCCAGAATATTTTCTAAGAAGCATGATCTACTAAGTCTTCAAGATGTAGTTAGCTTCCATCAACAAAGAAATGCAAGCAACTTTGAAATACCATTTTATATTTTAATATCCTTAATGTTTTTGTCTTGATTTTTATTTAAATGTATAAAAATCACAAAGTTTATAAACAATTATCAAATGATATAAAATAACTATAACTTTCTGATCATAACTTTAATAACTAGAATTACAAAAAGCACTTTTAATAATTCAAATTTTTTGCCAGTCATTTAATTAAAAAAGATAAGTTTATTCTTGCAACATTTTGAAATAGAGGAACATGGAAAATAAAACAATCTTTCTATGAATGAAAAAATAAGACTGAAAGATAATCTAGGGTAAATTAGTTTCTAAAATCCTTAAATATTCTTATCAAATTCAAGTTTAAGTCTATTATTTATATTGATTTTAGGAGTACTATGAAGATGACAAGGCTTTAAAGTGAGTTGAGGAATCAGAAACTTTAATATATCTAAGAATTTAAAAGAAAATAATTTAGAAATACATGCTCATTCTTGTTAAAAATTATATGAATTCTAGTTTGTTTAGATTATTTTCGTTAATTATTTTGAAAAAATGTCAGCCGCTGGTGTCACCCATTCCATCTCTAAAAAAAAAACGCAATTTTACAGAGTTGGCACGGGAGGTCGACCCAGCCAGTCCGGCCACCACGCCATCAGCCGCCACACCTGCACTCAGCCAGCCACTGAGGCCGACCTCCACCACGCCGACGGGGGAGCTGTCGCTCCGAACTCCCTCGACCATCTTTAGCTCTCACCCTCGGCAAGTCCGAGAGACCTCACCAAAGGTCTGTGAGAGGGTCGAGCCGTCGGCGTGGTGGAGGTCGGCCTCAGTGGCTGGCTGAGTGCAGGTGTGGCGGCTGATGGCGTGGTGGCCGGACTGGCTGGGTCGACCTCCCGTGCCAACTCTGTAAAATTGCGTTTTTTTTTTAGAGATGGAATGGGTGACACCAGCGGCTGACATTTTTTCAAAATAATTAACGAAAATAATCTAAACAAACTAGAATTCATATAATTTTTAACAAGAATGAGCATGTATTTCTAAATTATTTTCTTTTAAATTCTTAGGGGTATTAGAGCATGACTGCTGAAAATGACAGTCCTAATAAGAATAAAGAACAGAGTTAGATGTAAAAAGATCTGAGCAGCATCCTCATTTAAGATGTATCTGCTTTTATTAAAAAGAACAAGTTAAGCACAGTAGAGATGCAATGTCTCAAAGTCAGAGAGTTATTAGGAATGCAGAGAAAAGAGCAACTCATGCAGCATAAATCAGTTGTTGCTGTTAATAATGAAGGACTGAGTCCTATTCATGAAAAGAAATAGCAGTCTAAACTTATATTAGATGTTAGGAAAAGTCGGGAACTAGAACATCATAACACCATTTACTCTAGAGAGGAAAGCCAAAATATATTTTTAAGTCTTAAGAATAATGAATTACAGAATCAAGAAGCGAGCATTTCGCAATCAAGTTTCAAAGTTAAAAAAGAGGAGCCTCAGTTAAAGCAAATTAAGGAAACTAGAAATATCAGAAAGAAGAGAGAGGATTTCACATTTTAGTTTGTTTCAAGGGATAAGAGATAAAACATACTCTCACCTCCCAAAAATATTCCATCTCCAGGTCAGTATCTAATAAGCTTTTAAGGTGTCGAGCCCCACAAGGCATCGATTAGATTCGGCAATAGGATAATAAATTCTAGGA
Organism: Tetmemena sp. SeJ-2015; assembly: GCA_027382625.1. Lineage (NCBI taxonomy): Eukaryota > Ciliophora > Spirotrichea > Sporadotrichida > Oxytrichidae > Tetmemena > Tetmemena sp. SeJ-2015. The sequence continues at coordinate 35,225 of JAJKFJ010021287.1, forward strand.
AAGAAGTAGCAAAAGTGGACTTGGACATGGGAGAGACAAGGTTTAATTATAGAAGACCTGAGTCTCTATTATGGGTTGTAGAAAATGAAAAGGATAAGCAAAAAGAGTGCTTAGGCACCTATTAAGAATTATTTTTAATGTGAAAGTCCTGCCAATAATAAGCGAGGCATGTGTAAGAAATGCGCCACAAGGCTCAATCCTATTTTATAATCAAAGAACAATATCTAAAATGTCTCGCTTATTAAGGTTCAAGCATCCGACTCTTAAAGCTAGGTGCTTGATTTAGATCCCTCTCCTACTCATCAAAGATCTTAATCTGTAGCTTTAAACTTAGCTTAATCAATGTTTAATTGAAATTTACTTAGTGAGTAGTCAGACTCCATAGAGGAGAAGAGGCCTTAACTTTGATAATTAGCTTCCAAGAAAAGACATTACAGAAGGTTAGTTAAATCCTCATGAATCAAGATTTACCTCAGAAGCGAGCTAGCTCCCATAAATTCATTCAAAGTCACATCAGTAAGTAATTTATTTGATTAAGCTCTATAGTACTCAAAAGATAGCCTTCGACAAATATTCCATAAGGAATACAAGCTTTTAGTTGGAGAGCAACTTCACAGGTTTGTTGCACTATTAACTTATTTTATTCTAACCTGAGATTCCTACATACTATCCCAAGGGACGCAAATACAAGTAGAGGTCCCCACCATAAGGAAACGATAGTATCACTAAAAAGCTTAATGATTTTGTGCTTCCCAATGAATTTAAGTCCCGTAAACCTTAAAGAATCGAGAGACTATCTCAATAATCACCCTAATCAAGCAATAAGAACTAGATACCTTATTTAATAAATGATAAGCAGGAATCTTATGAAGAAAGAATCCATAATGATGGCTTTAAGTCTATTTTCAAAGCTAAACGTAAGAGTTTAATGTTTTCTTTAGATCTATTTTAGGAAAATCTTTGGATTAGAGATTGAATTCTACGGGGGGGGCCTTTCCTCGTCATCCACTTTTTTCGATGAAAATATGAAAAATCATGATCTAGCCTAAAATTTATCAAAAATATAAATTTTTAATCCAAATTCAATTTCAAAGGGTCTATCCAGGCCATATTCTTTATTTTAGTAATTTAAAAAGATCATTGAAAGAATATTTATTTTGGAGAAAAAATTAAACTGCAAAAGAATTGTTATATTAATAAAAAAATAGGATGAATTTTATAAATTTAAGATTCATATTTAAGAAGCTCAGAGATCTCTAAATTAATATATCAGACTCTTAGAATATTCTTTATGCTTAAAGCACCAATAAACTATAAGCTAATCTTTATGTAAATCTAAAAAATTTAATCACAACAATTTTTCAATTTATTCTAAAATTATAATATAAAATATAGCTAGTTTTCAATAAAATCTTAGGATAAAATCAAGAAACTTATTTTGGGAAAAAATTTATGCTACTTTTCTATAATATAGAATATGGCCAGAATAGACCCTTTGAATTTGAATTTGGATTAAAAAATTGTGTTTTTAACTGATTTTAGGCTAGATCATGATTTTTCATATTTTCATGAAAAAAGTGGATGACGAGGAAAGGCCCCCCTCCAATTCTACTACAAATTTTACAAAGACTAGATAATCGGCTATAAGAGGTAGAAATGCATAAATCTAGCAGCAAAGTTTTTCATTCAAGCTTGTTGGCGCATAAAATAAGTCCCATGCTTTTGAAATATCAACTCCTATCTTCACCTGATCCCAAAATTCAAAATACTTGAGAAGCATTGCTAAGGTGCAAATTAATTTACTTAATCATCAAATTTAGTTAAAATTATTTTAAGACTTTAATACTCTTAAAGGATTATATAGCTTTAACTATTTAGAAATAAGTTATTAAAAAGATTATGTTCTAAGATCTCTCTTAATGTTTATCTTGTCAGTGGTATTCTGAAAGTTCCTTCAAAAGTGCATCCACTCTTCTATTCTGATCTTTGCAATGCTCTTATACGTTACTGTAGTCTGGGTCATTTTGAAGATATTTCTCAAGAACTGCTCCCACACATATATGATGCTACTTGCTCGCTCTCAGTAATCTTCTCTCTAAGTCTATAGTCTTGCTTTGGTATTCCTCAGCGTTCATTTTAGTAGTTGTATTTGAGATTATTAAATTGTTATAACTTTTTGCAACCATGGCATTATGTGAAGGAATGGGTGTTGAGAAAGTAATAAATAAATTAAATAAAATATTAGTTAGTTTAAAGAGAGTTGCAATGGAGTTTGGACACAAGCCAGCATTTGAAAACACCTACAGACTTGAACCCAGAGAACACGAAAGGTAAGTTTCATTGGAAGGAATTAAACGAGTCTTATCAGTAGATTCAATAAGAGGGCACTTATTTATGACAATGAAAATATAGGTTCTATCCCTCAAAGGTCAGAACTTTGATCGAGGAGGTAGTGTTGAGAAATTTGAAAGACAGAGACTACGATCACGCAACCGCCAAAAGCATGGCTGAGTCAATCGCTGATCAAATTAAGATGCAGGTCAAGGCACTTAACATCCCTTCTTACAAAATAGTTGTACAGACTGTAATCGGAGAGATCACTGGCTAAGGTGTGAGAGTAGCTTCTAAGTGCCTGTGGGACGATAACAATGATAACTTTGCCTCTTTCACTTATTAGAATAACTCCCTGTTTTGCACCGGAATAGTCTTCGGAGTTTACTATGAATGAGCAGCACTCCAAATTAGGAGCTTATAATGTGGGCGTCAGTATCTAAAATGCGGATGAAAGAGAAAGGAAAGTTCGAACACAATGATATCATAAGATAGCTATTTAATCTATTTATATAGGAGTTTCGATTTTAACAGAGAGAATTATCACAACTATGTAACGATTTTCGTACCTTAGATATATGCTTTCCTAAATTCTTCAAATTCAAATGCTTATTCTGTACATATCAAAGATTATCTTCTTGTATTCTATTGGAATTTCATTATATAGGAATAAGTAAATGGAAAAAAAGAGAGCTAAAATTAACTATTAGAAAATTATCTTTTGTTAAACTTAATTTGAAGAGATTTCTGAATCATTCAATTCAGAAATTTGACATCACATATTACTCAACACTGCCATATTCTCTTACTAGCTCATCTCTGAGTCCAAGCTCCTCCAAAAACTCTTCTACACTACTGAGTTTGACCAAGCGATCTTTGTAATTCTTGAAGACTTCATCACATTCAGAGATCACTTGCTTCAAATTTCCCTTGCTAAGGAGTTCATTATTGAGCTTTTCAAGATACTTATCTTGAGGAATAATTTAGTCCAAAGAGCTTGAAATACTTAATTTCTCTTTATCCCATCTCTACTTTATTAAATCTATCAGTCGAAGATGTATCAATAGGGGCCTCAATCTCACAAGAGATCTTTAAACAACCTCTATTTTGTTATCACTTGACAAGCGACGTCTGCGTGGCTATTCTGAGGGATCTGTCATCACTATATCTGCTCCATCAGACAACTTGGAAATAGTGAGGACTTTCTATCCGCTAGCATAATCAGTCTACTGTCCAGTTGACTTTATTATCTGAGTAACACCTTTGTCATCTTTCATACTAGATACGATACTCAAGATTAGAGTCAAGAACTTTCTCTTGTGGTGACCTTCCCAGATTGAATTTTGACTGAAAACGAGAGCTAGAGTTAGCATGTATGCGATCTAATCTAATTTGAGCTGATTAGCCTGGCTGAGTTCTGCAATACTTTTATCCTCCTCATTTTCATCGTCATTCTATGTGCCTTCATCTTACTCAGATGGCTCAAACTTTTCTTCTTCCTCATAATCTTCTTCCATCTTTTTCTCTTCTTCAAGTCTATCCAAGAAATCGTTGCTTTGCTACTTGTCATTGGCTTGCTCTAAAAACTCAATCAAGGTCTTTTCTTGCTTAAAGCTAGTATTGTACTAAATCTTGCTGTTTTAAGCATCAATAGTGAGAGCAGAACTTTAGTTATGAGCCTTAGTTGTTTTTAGTATAAAGTAAGTCATCTGCAAAAGGAAAGGCAAGAGATGCATATTGTGCTCTGGACCTCCTCCTTAAGAGTCCCTGGAGAAAGACTCTTCGTATGATAGTCTTTTCATTAGGACTTTCATATCATGCAGACACACTTTAGTCTTATCTGAGTCGCAACTACCTATCGTTTTTTGCTAGATTAGGAAGTATTTTTCGATCATTTGATAGTAGGCATCATCAGGCAGATTACCACCCTTTAGAGGGTAAAGGTTATTAAATGATAATTAAGAATATTGCATTTAGTATGGTCATTTCTAATGACAGCGCCTTCCCATTCCTTTTTCGGTTGCTTCAATGATTGATCTGCTCTTCTAGCGTTATCATGGCAAAGGAAATGAATATAGTTTGAATGAGTCACAGTGATGTAGCCATTTGAGTTAACGAATTATGTATGGCCTGATTTTGATCCACTTAGCTAAATTTCTGTAATCTTTGCTTTCTTTGAGAACACATACATTCCAAGAATTTCAGTCGGTTTCTTTGTATACCCCTCTGAACATACAATACACTTAGGTCCTTATTCTTCCATATCCATTAAAGAAACATTTTCAACTTGCTTAATGAACTTATTTGCATTTTTCTTGTTCTGCATTTACCTCATTATTTCTTCCTTCTTTCGTTGAGCCAATTTCTTCTTTTCCTCTTATTGACTGTTAATTAGTCCCTTTAGTTTTTGACATACTATCTGATCGGTTTAGATATTTACGTTTGTCAAAGTTTGCACTATATCTTGAGCTAAAATGATAAATATCTTCTCCTTATTATGCTTAGCTTAAGTTAAGTTGTAAAGGATTTCAATCATTTGACAGCCATCTTCATTCATTATACTCTAAGACAGAGGATGATTTTTAAATAGCCCATGAATGAATTTCAATAAGTACTGGATAGTCAGCTTATTCACGATCAAGCTGTCCTCATTTTGGTAATTTACCAAGAGGTTATTCTATAAATCACCTAAAAGTGCTCTAAGCATTCCTTAGTTGTTGCATTGAACGAAAGAATCCTTCAGGAAATTCTTCTGAGATGGACAATTTTCTAAGATTTCAATAGATCTCTCAATGTTAAATTGAATGTTGAGCTTTTCAGAGAACTTTAACTTAATGTCCTTGCGATCTATATTTTTCAAATTCTCAAGTGAAGAATTGAGATAGTCAACAATTTTTCTCACTGCAAGTTCATCATTATCTGGTATCAAGAATGGCAAAATCTTAGAAACAGCTCTAATCTTTTAAGATGTTCTCTCGATTGATACACCATTCTCCATCATTTCAGCGCAGGCATTATTCATGATATCCATAAAGATTTAGACATGGTTTGTAGACTCTCCTTCTTCTTAGCGAGTATCGATATCCATACTCTGCTGCTCTGATTCTCTATCAGATGCAATTTAATTGTTTTCTTGCATGTAAGTCAGTTCATTTACCATCTATTCTAAGATGTTTAGAACGAAATCAAAAAGTGTCAGACCCTTAGATCCCTCAACCTGTCCTATTACACCAACTGATTCAAATAGTCTTCTTGAAAGAAGTGAGACAGTTCTACTGTATTTAAGAATTTCTTGCCTATTTTACTTCATTTTTATGACACTTTGAATTAGCTTGAATAGCCATTCTGCTAGATATCGATTCTTTTGCATACTTTACATATTCTAGCAAATATCAAGGAGAACTTTAATTCCTGTGGTGTTTGAGTCTTTACTTCTCCTGCTTTCGAACGGCTTCAATAGACAAAGAGTGACACCATATTTCTTCTCTATCATTTATGGATTATTTTCAGCTTCATCTCCATCAGCAAGATTTTCAACTCTATCTTCAGTGGCTTCGCCATCGATACCCATCAGTCTAAATGTAACATTCATTGGTTGAAGGCTTTATTTAGGAGCTTCCTCGATAGGGGGAATATCGTAAAGTTCAGGATCTCTCTGCTTGCATAAAGCTGGCCAAAAGACTTATTCATATACTTGCACAATGGACAAATCTGTACTCACTATTTTACCTGCGACTAGAAGTTCTACAAGCTCAGGTTCTGCTAATTCCATTTCTTTGCAGATTTTCAATCTTACATCAGCCATAGTTTTACCAAGAGAGGAGCTAGGGTAAGGATTCTTAGCCATATTACCTCTGAAGTAAAATTCTTATGTTTGAGCCTTATGGAGATTTAATTAGTACTCAGGGATAGGCTTGATAGGATTTATAACTTTGCAAATCTCTTCTAGTAGGAATCTAATTTCAGTCATATCGCATTAGCCGCTCTCAATGATTTTGAAGCACTCTAAAATGAAGTTTTCCTTATCTTGCTCTTTCTCAGAATGCAATTGCTTGAACATTTTCTCAAGCTCAATCTCACTGTCTTAGATAAGCTTGTTTCGGGAAAGATTCAACTTTCTAATCTTAAGATAGCTCTTTATAACAAGGTTAACATTAGACTGTATTTTGTTAGTCAAAAAGGTGGATCCTTTAATCATTGAGGATACTTGAGTAACAAGACGAGATAAAACTTAGGCAGTTGAAATTTAAGGCATGAGACCATCTACTCCAATAAGTTATCTTTCATTTTCTTGGATAACTAAATTTGAAAGCTCTTTTTCGATTGCTATGAACAAAACTTCAAATGCTCTTAGATACACAGGCTGCTTCTGAATCAAATCTGAGGTTACTTTATCTTTTAAGAGTAATGAGAGCACATCAAAGTAGTGAGAGCTTTCGTTTTAATAAAGGGTAATATCTTCGATAGAGTTCAAGAAATTTTCAAGAAGATGATGCTTAACGTCTGGCAAGTTGTTGATAACTAATGTTATGATTTCTTTTGCAACTTCCCTTACAGATATCGATGTTATCATAGTTAGACATTGAAGAATAATATTTGAATCACCCTTTTGCTTAAGGATGTTTTCAAAATATGCAAGCTTTTCTTTAGTTTACTCTGGCTTTAAATTTCCAATAGGTTTCAATACTGATAAAAATTGGGCGACTACTTCATCAGCTATTGCTGAATTAGATTTACCATCTTTGACAGCTTGGTACAAGATCTCATCAAAGCCTTTCTTTATAATTTCTTCCAGATTTTACAGATTATTTTCCTTCAAGTGTTAATGATGCTACATGAGAGCAATCATCATTTGAGACTAACTCTAAATGTTCTATGAAAGCATGAATGAAGGTATGGTTTTGCTTTTGATTTCTAAGTCACTCTTAACCTTATTAATCAATGCTTTTACCACATTCTAAAATTTTATAAAATAGCCTATATAATGGAAATTTACCTAGAGAAAGAAGCAGATCTTAATATTTTTTAGCATTTCAAAGAAGCTTGAGTGAAATAAAAGATGCTAATATTTCCTTTAAAGTTTTATATCTTCTTTATGATAGTAAAATTATGAGGCTATTTATAAAGTTCTGAAAAAGTCAATTTTATACTTATAAATCAAGTTCTAAAGTATTATTTTTTATACAATTTTAAATTAATTAAGAAGAAAGGAGGTATATTTTTTAACTCCTCTCTATATGCAGCTTTGTTTAAACTTTAGATTCTCTTCTATTAGAGGGTTCCATTTACAATTTTAAAAGAAGAATGTCTTAATTATTTTACTAAAAAATACTTTAAATTAAAATTAAAGCATAATATTCTCGTCACAATTAGCAATTTCGCATATAGCTATTTTTGCAGGGACTTATAAGGACAGCCTATGAGAATTTAAGTTCTCTGAATAAAGAAGGTGAATTAATCCATTTTCCTTGTATAAATCTTTCAAGTTAGAGGCAGTAGCTTTCAGTAACTATAGATAGCCTCTCAAATTAAAAAAAAGAAAATTTTCCTGAATACAAGAAAAGCATGACAAGCTTTATTCACTGGTGTTAGCTTCGTTATTTCCAATTGAGTTGTTAAATTCATTTGCTATACTTTCTTCATCAATAACCTAGTTTCCATTTTGGAAAATTTCAATTTCATTTTTCAGAATCTTGATCATGTTTAATTGTCTCATCATCTATTGATAAAAGTTTGCACATATTTCACCGTAAAGCTCTATTGCGTCTGAATAAGATGCTTGCTCACCCCCTGAGTTAGAGCTTTTGATTGCTTGTTCAATTTTATCTCTTTAGGCCATCAATTTCTGATAATTGGCCTATGCATCTCTCAGATAACTTTCAATTTGCTATTGAGCAAGATTCTTTTAGTCATCATTCTCAATTTTCTCAGCGGCAAAACCAGCTTTAGCTACAATTGAGAACTCAAATTTAGCGAACCTAGAGAAGCCACACTCATTACACAAGTAAGCATCTGGTTTCTCGTATTAATATTTCTGCAATATGCACATTACATGCGTTTTCTCCACATTAGTTGCAAATACCATGCTTGCCCTAAACAGGCTTACCGCATCTTGGACAGTTCATATTCTGATTATCCTAGATGAGTAGCGATGATAGAGAATCTGAGTTTTCTTTTTAGTTTGCAGCAGATGTAAAACCAATCTTGTTCTTAATATCTATTGGCAAAGTCTGCAAAACTGTATCAAGGCCAGTTGCTGTAAGAATATTAGGATTATGCATATTTGGAGCGTCTTCAACAACATTCTTTTCTTTTCCAGTCAAAGGCTTGGAGAGGATTTGAGTTTACAGCTCTATGAGAATATTGGTTGCGTTGATTGGAAGAGGGAAATCAACAGTAACGTTTCTTTGGCCTATTTTTGCCTCTACCGTTGAAACTTTACGCCAATGACTCCAGTTGTTTCTCATATCTGCCAGATCTATTCCTTGCTTGTTGTTGACGTAGACACTGAGAGACTTCAAAACCTTTTAGCCTTTCATTTCATGGATACTCATTTAGAGCTACCTAATCGTATAAGTAGCATTCAACTTGTAGATATGAGTGGAGTCAGTGAACTTGGCCTCAGTCTTTAAATCATTTATTCTCAGTATCTGAGATGGTAAGCTCTTAAGAGAATAACACTTGCTACAAACCTCCGATTCTAAAATGTAGGGGTTTGTAATCTTCTTGTATTTCTAATTTCCTGAATTTATGGCCTTTTGTAGCAATCCAGGTTCCTCTATATTCACTCCCTCTTCACCAAGGCTGCGAGAAAATACGTTGGATAGTTTTTAAAGTGTTGAGTAAAGAGTGAGATTAGGATGAGAGCTGATTGCAATATTGTTCCTCTTGATTTCTGAATGAACATGCTAAACTATCATGTTTTTGAGTATCTGACTCATTTTACCTTGCTCAATTTCTCTCTTGATTACATATTGGAGCAAGATAATGAATTCGAGGGAATTGACACCCTTACTTCTCACTTGAGGCATTTCCTAATAGAGAATCTTAACTAGCTCATTTTGAACCTCTCCACCACTTTCATAAGCACCTTTCAAGAAATAGGCAGCCATTTGCCTTAACTTGATCTGATTTTTACCTAGCAAGAGAGTTTTTACGATCCTTCTCAAATCTAAATGAGGTAAAAGATTGATTCTATTCTAGATCCTCTCTGTTGCTTATATTTCAAATAGTTGGCTCAGGTCAGTTGAAGCACCAGTTAAGAGCTGCTTTAATTTGATTCTAATGTTTTGAGGCAATTATTGATCTGAATCTTAGAGCGCAATAGCAGCAATCAAAATGCAAGTCACTGCTGAGTATTCATTGAGTTAATATGAGGCATCAATCAACCATTTTAAGAGTTCGCCACCAGTAATTCCGTAAGACTGAGAATCAAGGCACATAATAAGTTCTCTCCAAGAATGAAGTTCTATCAATATTTTTGCAAGAAGGATTTACAAGGCTTAATAAATATCATAAAAAGAAAATTATTTGCATGTTCATAAGATCGGTAGTTATCTTTGAAAAGTTTGGAAATTCTCTCAAAGGATTAAAAATAATTTCTCAAGTGTATTTTTTATCATTTAAGCAACTCTTTTTGCCTAATGTCAAAAATTATTTGCTATATGAGTTATGTTAAGACTATAATTAAAGCAAGATCTTTGGAGATTATGAAGATTGAATTTAATTTTTTATTAAGTCTTAATCAAGAGTGACTGAATAGGAAAAATTTTAATTTGCACATTTTAAAAATATATAACTCATATCTTAGTTAAAAAATTAGGAAAGAAAGCACAGCTTTTTAATAAATTCTGGTTATTAAAATTTATTAAGGCTTTGTGCAATTTAAAACTCATACCATAGCTTAAGACCTTTTTAGTCCTCAAGAATTTGAAGTAGATTGGTTCAAATATTTCAAGGAATTCATTCAATGCTGGCTCTAATTTGATGATGTCTGGCTCATTGGAAGATTCTTAAGAGGCAGGTTTCGCGCTCATAAGTTTCTATAGGGCTATTTCTCCTAGTTGTTGAAGGAAGGATTTGCATGGATTTTTGAGACTTATGTTCTTGATCTGAGAAACTAACTCTTTATGCACTCTTTGGGCTCAAACTCCTGAATAAGGCTGCAGACGTTTTAGACAAATATGAGAGTCTGAGCAGGTATCTTTCTATCTAAAACTTCGAAGATAGACTCAGTATTTGTAAATAGGGGATGCCACTTCCAGTTAGAGAAAAGTTGGAGAGGCCTTAAAAGCTGCTGCTGTCCATTCCTATATTCGCCTCCTCTTTCCTTAATTTCTCCTGGAATACCATCTTCTGTAGTTTGAATGAGTGAGCACTTTATTTGCTTGAATCCATATTCAAAATCTTTGAGAATTGTAATAACTGCTGACCCAAGGGTCTCAGAAATATATAAAGCTATATAGACCAAATAAAGATGATAATCATCAATTTAAGAAATTAGCAGGAGATTAATTTCATTGAAGAAGAATCATTTAAAATTAATGCTTCCTGTTTAAGAATAAAGCAGGGGGTCACAAAGTTTAGTATATGAATTTTATATTTGACTTAATAATTTTAAAACTTACCACCTATATGTAAATTTAGAATTAGAGCTGTCATTCATTCTAAAAGAAGAAATTTAATTCTCTATCTATTAAATTATTGAAAATAAATAAACTTCTGTTGAATAAAAATTATCTCATCTTTCTTTTGCTTTAATAAATTCTAGCATAAATAAGTGGTCAATAATATTTTAGATGTATTCTATTTAGGATATTTACATTTTATCGCAATATTTATCTTTAAAGAAGTGATGATCTTTGAATTTAGATGTGAAGCTATGAGAGCTTATGCTTTTGCACTCAATTGAATCTTAGTATTTTTTACCTTCATCTTGCTTATCTTTTCTTTCTTTTATGTATTAATCTACTCATTCGGCTTGCTTAAATCTGCATTTGATGAAGTTACCTGCATCATCAGATTTATCAGAACAAGATTCAGATAGCGTTTATTTATTTTTAATTTATTAGAAACACTTTAAATTATCAAGGTAAAGCCCTTTAAAATTTTCTTTAAATTAAATATAATTTAATATGATTCCTAACTGTTTTTGGCAAAAATATAAGCAACATTATTTTTGATAGAGGTATTAGGCTTTGGGAGAATTTCTAGCTTCGTAGATTTGATTACAAATTTGATTATTTGCTTCACTCATAACTTGCACAATAAATTCAGCTATTTGAGAAGTAACGAGGCCAAGAAGCTTTGCTTGAAGGGGCTCATTTTCTTATGAATAGAGTTAGAAGCAATTTTGCTCATATAGCTTTATTAGTTTGAAGACGAGAGAGTATTCTATCTCGGAGTGATCTCTGAGGGTAGTTATAGAATTGAAGAGTATCTAATTAATTGAGGTGTTGGGTCAGGACTATGAACTGTTACTTTCTTGTTTGGCGTTATAAGGTAGTGTCAATGGAGTAAGATTAGCTATAGTATCCTCTGGTATGATAATGTTAGGAAGCATATTCAACAGTAGGATCTTTTGCTGAGTTGATGCGTATTGTTCAAGTTGCTTGATAAGCATAGAGACTGTGCACTTTTAAATTTACTCATTCGAGCAGTGAAGAAGCGCATCCATGCAAGGCTTTAGAAGCTCAAAGTTTGGATATGAATTCATCTCAACAACGATGTCAGAGAGACTTTTCCCGCTTTACTCAAAGCTTCGATGTTTTGAATGTGAGGATTGATAAACTGAGAGAATACAAGTTGCAGTATATCTTGTACATCTTTAGTAGTGCACTTGTCTGTTTAGAATCCTGATTTTAAATATGCGTCAATTAGGTTTTCAACTAAACTGGGTTATTAGGTGACTAGCTGGAAGATTCTATAGTTTCTTTTGCATAGAATCTTAATTAAGTTATTCAAGCACTCTCTGATGACTGAGAATTCAAGGGGGCTCTTTAGATTTGATTTCCAAATAGTTTCTCAGCCTAATTTAGTATGATTGAATCCTTTATCTCTGTATAGATCTGCTTGTGCTATCCTTAGTATCTAATCATGAGAATCTTTTTAAGGCATCTTTTAATAGCTGCCATCTTGTATTTTCCAGAAGACGATTCCACTTTTTGTCCTTGTTCTAAGACAGAGTATTTGAGGAGGTCTTTAAGTTTGTTCTCTAGAGTTTCAAATCCTTGCTGTGAGATATTGGGATTGATATCGATATAAGTAGTGATCAAGTCTAGTCTGAGGATAAGTGCTTGATCTGCCTGCTTAGTCTACTTAAATCTGGTGGACTATTCTTTCCAGCCTACAAGAGGGGCGCTATTAGATTGCAATAGCTCATTATCTACAAGATCATCCTGAGTTACAGACGACCAGAGCATTCAGTTAGAAAGCGCAGAAGATTATGACTAGGCTAGCTATTCAAGTCTCTTCATTTTTTCCTTAAAATTGAATTCTTTCTTGCTTGTAGCGTATACTTCTGCGCCAAAGATTTTGATTGGACATTCACTGTTCGAGCTAGTAACAAATTAATAAAGTAAAGTAAGAAGAATATTTAATAACAAACTCGCATTCTATAGGTTGAAATGCCCATAAATAACCTCTGCATCACAGAAGGGAATTTCTGTCCACACTAAAATTCAAATTAATAAAGCATGAAATATTTACCTCCTTAGAATTTAGACTTGAAGTTAACCTGTCTATTAAAGAGCTTCACTGAATTGAATGATTAGATTTAGGATTCTGCTCCACTCTAATTCTCAAGCCAGTGATCAAATGCTCTGATCTATTCTCAATCTGTAAATTCATTTTGATTGACCTCTTCTGTGGTTCAGCAAGAATGGGTTATTTTCCTCCATTGCTACCTTTGCTTAGAGATTCGAAAGTTGCTTTTGAGTTTTGAAGTATGTAACTATATCTCCAGAGAAATTGATTTTGGGTCTTAGATTTGGTTCGTTAAACGCATTCTTCATCTTTTCAAAGAAGTTGATTGATAATTTGACACTCTTAGGGAGATCTTATTTCTTGATGAGGGAGTTTTAGATGAGAGCCTTATTATGGAGGTATTCTCCAGATTTTCATTAATATTCAGAGCCTGAGAAAGCTGAGTGAAAGGAGTAAATGCATATGAGGCAGCATTTTTGTCTTAGCTGTTGAAAACTATTACTCTCAGCTAGTGGCCAACTAAATAATATAAATTATTACCTAAAAATCATTAAAATCAATGATGACTCAATTAGAACATTTTGAAGTTTTCATATTGCCTCGATAAATAACTTTTTCGCACTAAAAATTATTGAGCACGTCTCATTGAGCTAATCTCAGGTTATCCTTACTGACCCTTTCTTTTCGCTAAGTTTTAAAACTAATTCAAATAGGGTTGATTATTTATCAAATGGTTTTATAATCATCTGAAGAACGAGATAGATCAGAACTTAAAAATATATTTTAATCAATAAATTAATTTGAAGATCCAATCAATTTTAGCCATAATTCGATTGAATAGCTGAAAAGAATAATTATCTAGAAGTTTAAACTAAACAAAATGAAAATAAAAGCGGAAAGAAATAAGGTTGAAAAGAAAGATTGATGCATAAAGTCGATATTTATTAAATGTTATTAAAATTTTTTAGCTTGGATAGTTAATGTCTTTTAGCCAATGATTAGCAAAAAACTTCATTTTTATTGTTTTTTTATTTATCTTACTTCACAGGTTCATTTTAATTCGGTCTATATAACTACTTTGCTACTATTCTTTGCACAAATGAAACCATAAGCACAAGGGATAGAATTCGCACCTGGTGATGATTTTACAACTGTGGCAATTACAAATTCATCTGAAATTTCCAAAATGATGGGGAGACCTTGTGCCAAGTTATCAGGCTTTCTTGCAACCGCTGTTATATAGGATTTGATAACCTAAACATTGACCCCGTCTTTTTTCTGTTGAGATTTGATAAGCCTGGATTCATTCATGCCTGACAAGACCTAACCGTTTTGTTTGTAGCAAGTTTGAGTAGATTAGCACCCTGGCAAGAGTCTCCAGCTAAATCGATAGGGAAGCCGTTAAACTTTAATTGACCATCAATTCTTCCTCCAAGCGTCAGTCCTTCTTTGAAACTCATTAGCAATAGCTTTGCTCTGGGAGCAAAGTAGATAGATTCGCATGAATAGTTTTCAATTTGAGGTGCAAACTCTGCTAAATTAAGAACCTGGGTCATCATAATTTACGAATCATCATTTACTTCCTTCATCATCACATCGCTTTTATCGGGTAAGCCGAAGACAGAGGATCTCCAGATTTTCCAGAAATGGAGTGCTCTTCTTGCTCTATATCTCATAGTAATAAACTTGCCCCTCATTTGTGGACACGAAGATTGGAGTTGATTGCAAGTGATTTCCTTGCTCTTCGCAATTGCCAAAAGTAAAGTCTGTGATAAAACCACTGAAAACCATTATGGTATGAGTAGGAGAGATATTATCAATGGAAAGGTCATAGATTTTTATGAAATCTCTAGTTGCAACAGCAATAGTAGTTTTAGACTCTGGAAGCCAATGCACGTCTAGAATTTGCAGATCGTTGCCTACCATTTCTAGCATCAAGTCGACTGCTAATTTAGACTGAACTCTGCCCTCATTTCCGATTGTTAAATTTTAGCTGGTTTACTCCAGCCACAGCCAGATAGTTCTAATAACTATCATTGAATTTAAGTAAGGTTGGTGAGAATGTTAGCTTATTGTAAACCTCTAAGGAGTTAACTTAAGCGCCTTCTTTAATTTCAAAAACGTACTTATCGTTTTGATTGGAAGAGTAAGTGTCTTCGAAGAACTAAGATGATGGATAAAAGGCTATGTCTTTATCATTCTAGCAGATTGCTATTAAGCCCTCTTTGTTTGAAGCTGCTAACTAAGTCATGTTTAAGTTCTTCTTAAGAGATGCTTTGACCTTAATCGTTGTATTTGATTTCAAAGCTGTCCTTGATTTGTCTCTTGAGAGAGGTGAGGTCTTAGGTGAGCTTGATAGCTGCCTTCTTTTAGGCAAATCCCTTAAATGCTACATTAGAATGAGAAGAAGCAGAGCTCATAATCTCATCTCCGTCGTTCTATTAAGCAGCACCTCCATAAATCTTTTCCTATTCTAAAATAAGTTGATCAATGTTGTCCATGAGTTGAGAGAAAACTTCATCGAAATGAGACTACTCTGCTCTGAGAACATCGCGAATATCCTTGATTGCATTCGCCAGATCACTATCCTCCATCTCTACATCTCCTTAATTTTAGAGTGAGGTGAGTGCGTTAGTTACTTCTTCTTGCCCAAGATTAAATTGCTGTGATAAATGCAGAGGGGTCATGGCTCCAGACTCAGAAAGAGGGTCTTCTAATGGGTTTATAGCTGACATCAAGGAAACTGTTGAGTCTGAATCCCGAATCTTCTTATTCTCTTCGAATGCCTTGATAGTTTATTTAGAGTACATTTATCCAAAAGGATCGCTTATCTGATTAAACATAGAGCTGTCAGCAATTATAAATTAAATTCGCCAATAATAATCTAAGCTCTATATTCTATAAGTATTAAAGCCACTTTAATAAGCGAAATATATTTTCATCAAAATATTATTGTGGCTGTCAATTTGGAAATTTAAAGCTTAATTTTAAAAAACCCCTTTAAAACAAGTTTTAAAGTATGTTTATAATTTTTTGGGAAATTTTTAAAAAATTTGAAAGAAAAAAAACAATCAGCAAGAATCTTGTTTTTGCGAGCTTGGAGTTACTCCTTCAATGACATTGATTCCTAATTAAGAGGCATCGAGTGCACCTGACTTATTAAATATGGAGATGATCTTGTTCATTGACCTGAGGCCTCTTATTCCTTCTGAATTAAGTGGCTATTCTTCTTCCTCTTCGTCATAGTCTTCTTCCTCAGAACTTTAACTCATATCACGGTGCTTCTGCCCAAATTTAATATAGTTTTATTGGAAAAAAAAATATTCAATAGTAAACTCAATTAAGCTTAAAAAATATTATGTTCTTTGTATTATGAGCCTTTATAATTAAGCTAAATATTTTATATAAGAAGTAGCTTTTTTTTAAAATTGCTGCTCATTTGAGAAGAGAGGAGGTTAATCTAGTTGGTTCTTGTGGCGATTTAGAATTTGCTGCATGAACTCTCTTTGATGGAAGTCATCTTCATATTCTCTCCACCAAACCCACCAAATTAACCAAAAGCAGAGGGCATCAGGTCCTATCCAAACAACCCTCCTGAGAGTCTATCACTTGGCATCGGCTGCCCTCTTCCTCTTCCGAATCCTCTCATGCTATCTTAGTAAGAGTGAGCATCTTAAGCTTGAGCTCCTCTTTCTCTGTTCAAAAAGCTCAGCAAAGATAAATGGTCAGGTTAAATAAAATTGCTATTTTTATATAAAAAATAACTTAAATTTATGCTAATTGAAAATCTGAATCATTTTTATTTCTCTTAATATTTAATTCTTTAAAGAGTTTTCTTATTATTTCTTTTAAGTAATTAATATAGAAAATTATAAAATGCTTTCAGGTGACTAATTTGAAGGTTGGGAATTCAAAGCCTGCGCTTCAATCTTTTTTATTTCTGCTTCTATAGAATTATTTTCGTGCTTTACAACCTCTCTTTCCTATCTTTTGCTCTGCCTTGACTAGGGTCTTTTCCATTCTCCACCTTCAGCCTTCGGCTTTGCTTCATTTTGAGGGGGCTTCATGCTCTGGCAGCGTCCAGAGTCACCACAATCGCAAAAGAAGTTGCTCTTTCTTGAGTATACAACTTGATGACCCTTGTGACACCTATGTGCACAAACTGCGCAACATCCACTGGAGCCAGTTAGGTTGCAAGTGTAGCAGAAATACCAATGCTAGTTTGAGAAATTCTTCTGAGTGAGAGAATAAGTGCAAATATTGCCAGTCTTCTCCATATATTTCTGAGCATCCTTGGCATCTTCTTTTACAACTTCATCCTTTTTGAAGCCATCTATCTGTGTGATCTCTGTCTCTTTGTGAGAATGTACAATCGTTTGCTGATTATCAATGGCTTTCAAAGCCTCTTCGTTTTACTGCAACTGCTTTTTCAAGGCAGCATTATCTCTTTCCCTTTTGTTGATCTTTGAATCTTGCTGCTTCTTCCTTGTTTCTTGAATGTGACTGAGATTGTACTTCAACTTTATTTTCTATCCCTCTGCATTAGTTGCTCCTTCTTTCACTTTAGAGCATTGAGAGGAGCCTAGTTAGCAAAGCAGTTCAAGTATGAGTAACTTAGTAGGTGATTGTTTGAGCATTTGTAGTCCCAGTATATTCCTCTAGATGAATTTCATTATCAATAAGTTGTCATCTAGTATCATCATGGACAGATCTATGATATCTACTTTATTATAATTTCGGGGGGGGGCCTTTCCTCGTCATCCACTTTTTTTCATGAATATATAAATAATCACGATCTAGCCTAAAATCACCCAAAAACACCAGATTTTTAGTCCAAATTCAAATTCAAAATGCCTATCCTACTCATATTCTATATTGTAGAGTATTTGGGAGAACCTTGAATGAAAATGGATTTCGAAAAAAATTAAATTGTGAATGAAAGATCATCTAATTAATATAAATTTAATACCTTTATGAGTATAAGATTTCTAATTAAAAAACATAATTCATAGATCTTTTATGTTTTATTTAAGAGCTATAGAATTCTCTTCTTACATGAAGCTCCAAGCTACTATTAAAAGCTAGTTAATCTAAAATTTATATTTAAATATATTTATATTTATTGCAACCATTTTTTAAAATATAAACATAATAAATAAAGTAGTCTTTTTTATTTTATCTATCTTTCAAAGTTTTATAATTATAAACTAGATATTTATTTTAAATTACTTAAAGCTAGTTTCGAAGGAAATTTATATCAATAAATGACTTTAAGCATGAAATATCTTTGTTGGTTATCAATAAAAATTTGTAATCATCTTTGCAATAAAATAAAGGTAATTCTCTATAAAGCCGCCTTAAATATAAAATTTTCAATCCCGATGTTCTAAAATTTTTTGATAATTTTCTAAAATAAGGAATATGAGTAGGATAGGCATTTTGAATTTGAATTTGGACTAAAAATCTGGTGTTTTTGGGTGATTTTAGGCTAGATCGTGATTTTTCATATATTCATGAAAAAAAGTGGATGACGAGGAAAGGCCCCCCCCCATAATTTCTATTATGATGGACACGAGGAATTCCTCACTTCTGTTTTCTTGAGTTCTTACTGCTCCTGCTAGCATTTGATTAAACTTGTCTCTTAAAGAACCAGTGAGTTGTTCCTCTTCTTTAACAATATCTTAATTCAAATCAGAATTAGGACTCACAGATGAGAACAGAACAGTAAAGAGTCTTTTCAAAGTAGCAATTTAGTCTAAGTTTATAAGCTGCGATATTAGATTCTCATGGCTTTGCTACTTGAGGATAATTTGCTTTATCTAGATTAAAGAAGCTAAGTTCTTCTGGTCTTTTTCCTGCTGCAGAATATCGCAGTAAAAATTGATCAGCTTCAATGCAACTGGGTCAATAACCACCTTTGCTTTATAAGAAATGCTAATTGTTTGTCAAATGAATCAAAATATATTTTTAAATTGCTTTATTAGGTACAACAGCAGTTTAAGGTTCTTCCTTCATTTAATTGAGTATATGATATAAGCATTTTTAAATTCATAATCTAATCTTAAGATGAAGATCCTTGAGATGCAGAAGATTAAAGTTGCTTGCTTTGATTAAATGCTGAGTCATTAGCAGAGTGTCTCTGCACAAACTTCCTCGGAGCCTTAGCCTTTGGATCTTTACTATTCTTGTTCTTCAAATCAGAGTTGCTCTCTTTTCCAAAAGTAAAAGTTATTTGAACTCCGCCTTTCTTCTCGTCAACCTAACCATCCTCTTGTTGGCCTAGAAAGCTGGTTAATGAATTTAATATTTTACCTTGAGTGCTACTTTTAACATTGTCTATAGTGAAGCTAAGTTACAACTACTAAAGAGCCAACTACCAAATCAGCTCGATCGAATTTAAGCTCTAAATTTGCTATTAATCCGGCGAGAGGCTTAACAAAAAGCGATCCTGTGATTTGTTGAAGCTAGATAGAAGCAATCCAATCATGTTAAACATTTCTTTGTCTAATTTTTATGAACCCATAATGCCAGAAAATAAGCTATTAACAGAAACAATAGAGCTAATTTCTTGCTGGAGCGTATGAGCAGTTTAAATGCATTCTTTTTTACATTTATCAAGATTGGCATATTGGAGTGACGCCTAGATTAATTTCTAAGATTATCCCAGAACAGTGAGGCTTTGGAAAAATAGTTTGATTCGAGAATATAACTAGTAGTTTAGTTTTTCGTTGGGGTAAACTAAGGATATCAATTTCTCGATAAAGTGGGAATCTGGAATGAAAGTATCTGCATTATAGCTGACTACTGGGTTTACGTTTTGGACCAATAGTAGGGTTTCAGCAATGGTAATTTTAGTTTAATTGTCATTTTCTCCCAAGATTGAGAAGACGGTACTCATATTCTTCCAGAGGGATTTTAGCAGCATTTATAGCGATATGAATTTTTGTTGCTCTATTGAAGGCTGAGAATAGCAATGTGCAAAAATACACTCATCCTGCTTGGTCTTCATTGTGCTAACTACGTATTTAGAAAATCTGGAGTGGTCGTGAAGTTCGTTTACGAATGCCTTTCCTTAAGGAGCTGCATTATATTTCAAAGCAGCTTGAAGGATGCTTTTGACTTTTACACTTATCGGGTTCTGAATGAAGAAGTAGATTTGATTTAGGTATTATCTTGAAAATTCTAGATCGTCCTCAGGCTGTTCATAAAATTCTTTGCAAATTTCCATATACTGTTCTTGCAACCTTGTGGATATTATTTTTATTATTTCAAGCTACTCCATTATAAGTTGCTAACTGCCTTCGTCATTTAGAAAAGCCTCAATTATGGTTTTGAGATTTTCAGTTGACTCCCTATATGTGAGATCTATCTGAGCATATAAAAGTGTTGAGCCTTCTCCATTCCTCAGCTTCTATATCAGATCATCAGTCGAGAGGTTAGCTTGGCCATAGATGGCATTAACTATTTCTAGAATAGATAGCGCTCTTTCTTGTTAGGCTGATTCTCCTTTAAAAAGGTAGAGGTAGTTTGAGTGAATAACCTCTAGCATTTGATAAACATCTATCTTTTGACCGAGGGTCTTTACTGCAGCAGCATCTAAGCAAGTCTTTTGAGAATCTGATTACATAGAAGTCAATTTTTTGGTAGAGGCAGAGATCTCTTCTCCAAACTTTTCCACTTGTGATAGATTATCTTCGTCCGACAGCTAAGAAGTAAGATACTTAAAGACTAAAATTAATTTTAGACTATGGACTTGAAAAGCTTGATAGCGTTTTCTGTTAGTTGAGGAGCAATTGCAAGAAATGGAAACTTTGGCAGAAGAAAGCACTCTGAGTTTATGCGTTGGATTTAGATAGGATCTAGGGTACGAGTATCTCCTCGATGATAACATTTTGAATGCTCTTATAGTCTTAATTAGGGAGTAAAATTAATGCAGCAATCAGCACTATATACTTCCTCAAGTTAGAGGGAGAACAGTAAAGATCTTAAGGCCTTTTAGCTGTGGTCTTCTTATTGCTCCAAAGTTCTTTGTAACTCAATAAATTTCTGAGAACAGACTCCACAGCTTGAGTATCTTTCAAGATTACAATCAATTTGATGAGGAATGTAGTTGCTGTGTTGCTTGATAAGATATCTTCATGATTTCTCTCCAGTTTCTTAATTATGAATTGGGAATTATCTCTTGAGTAGCTAATACTGCTCTTAGTGAATATCGACAATATACCATATACCATTCTTGAAGTGGTTGGAGTTGAGGAAATTGAGAGATCAAAAATACCCCTGAGGATGCTGTTTTGTAGAATTATTGGTTATCCCTTAGCTTGGATTTGAATATTATTCATGAATTTCTAAGAAGCGACTGCTATTGAACTTAGCAAGCTTTTGGTGAGATTGAGCTCATCCACATAAAATGCCTCATGATCGACAGTTGCAGTCAACCTCGATTGTATTCCCTGATTTTACTTTTAAGAGGGGACTATCATCTTCATAGGAGTATTTTAAGTTAGAGTTTCTTTCTTCTCCTCTTCCTATGCTTTAAGTTGACTCTCAGCTTAGGATTTTGAAATGAAGGGATTGGGAATCTATGGCTAAGGAACTCCAACTGATGTCTGTGAGCTTTGCTATTACTCTCTCCTTATTTGGCTTCTAGTTCTAATTGTAGGCTGAGAGGAAGAGGATCCAATTTTAAATCCTGAAGAAGACTCGGCAACACTGGTGGTTAGCCTATTTGTTAAGAAAGGATTGACTATATTTAATTGTTATTAATTTCCTTCTATCTTTGACTAAGTTTGGGGTTTTGGCATAATCTATGAATCTTAGCTGAGAGAAGTATTAGGCTAGAATGATGGGAAGTGAGTTGGGGGCTTAGAAGCAAACGCTTTAGAATTTTCTTTAACGTAGTAAGTTGGAGAGGTCTTAATGGTTTAAAGTATTTTATGAGTGCTTTATAAAATTAGAAGGGATTAGAGATCTTATTCTAAAGAAGGAGCAAATGAATCATTCTGAATTCTCTTTGCTAAAGATTCTAGTAGAGTGTTAATAGTCGATATTAGAGCTGGCTTTAGCTCTCTAGCAATCTTAGAATCCTTCTTTATAGATTAAAGAAGGAATTTGAAACTTCCACCTACTTTTAATTGCTGATCTAATGCATTTGTATTCTCACTAACCTTTAGATAATGAAATAATTTATAGTGATATTTATTATAGGTCAGAATTTAATAGAGAATCGTCATAAGTAATCCATAATTACATATATTTTTCGCTAAAATGGAAAAGACTTACAATGAATTTCTCCCACTACGCTGAATAGGAGAGCAAGTCCCAATTTTTTAAGAAATCTTTCCCCAAAGGGGTTGCTATTTGGAAAGGGTTGACTATATTAAGTTATTTAATTCCTCTATCTTTACTAAGTTAGGTTTTCATAATTTAATATTATAGAGAAGTAACTAAATGAGGGGGTAGTTGGGGGGGTTAAAAAAGGGTTTTAAATTTTTTTATTTGGGGCTTTAAATTTTGCATTTTTTCCTTTCCCAACTCAAAAGTATTTATTTAGGGTTTCTTCGATTCTCTTTGTACAATTCTACATTTGAACTCTATTACTTTTGCCAAGATTAAATTTAAATTTAACATACTTTGAGCGGTTACTCTCCCAAATCTTAGAAATTCAAACAAATTTAAAAAATGAATTTAAACTTCCACCTACTTTCATTTTCGCTAATTTACATTTATTTCATTCACTTTGTAAAATAAAAAATTCACTCCTATATTAATATCTTGATTTTGGGATTATTTTTAAGTAATTTATAATTTAGTAAACTGTTTTAAGATGGGAAAGTAAGAGAAGGAGTTTGGCAAAAATGAGAGTAAATTTGAGAACCAATTACTGATATTCTGAATATCCTTTTAGACTGAATAGGTTATGTTGCTCATTCTTTGGCTGATTAGAAGCATCAACACTCATTTCTATTTTCTTTTAAGCTTGCAAATCTCTCATTTTAAATTTTATTATTTCAAAACAGAAAATAAATTTGATATTTTTAAATAAGCTATTCAGCTTTTTAAAAATTAAGTAAAGCTAATTGAAGTTTTAGCTGCACACTTTTAAAAATTAATTTATCCAGTCTTTAAAACTGTAAATTTTAGAATAACTTATATTTAAAATCTATGAGTTCCTTTTGTGCAAAGAGGAGCATGTTAACTAAATCTTGTTGGAGGAATTTAGTAAGGGATGAATTGAGGAGGAGGTATTTGTTTGATTTAGCGTGCTTAGTCAATTCACTGATTAATTTAGGGTCTACCATAATTAAAAATTCGAAGCAGTTCCCCTCCAAATTCGAAGCATACCCCACAAACTTCTATAATGCTTGGTAGAGGTGGTCATTAATCTTGACTAAACTAATTTTGAATAAAGAAAATTTAAAAATTCAAAATGCTCTGTTATTTAAATTAACTTAAAACTTAAATTTAAAAAAAGCAAGATTGTTATCCAATGTATTAGATCGAGCAAAATAAAATTATCAGACTATCGTATACAACTTTAAATTAAAATATAGAGAGCATTGAGCTCAATTTTTCAAAAGATTTAAATTAATTTCATTTTCAGTTTTAAAAGAAACACACTTAAAGTATATTCAAATACTCAAAAGGTTAAAATGAGTGAGAAGTCAAGAGAATCCTTAAAACTATCATTAATCAAGAATGATTATCTCGATCAAGATTCATCTGAAAGTTAAGGTGAGAATCTCTCCTGCCATACGCTTTAGTAATACATTTTACTCTTTGAATATTTCTCAAATCTTGAATTGAAGTTATAGATCGCAATAATAATTAATCTCTATTTATTAATTTATCAATGGAAAAGTGTAAAATGGGGTCAACACAAATATCAATCAACATAGCATTACAAATCTGACGCCATAATCTAACGAATCTTAATCTCATCTTGATCAAGGTTATGATAAAGATTAAGTAAAAGCAAATAGATTGACCGGTTAAGCATTATCTTCAATCATCCATACAGCTCTCAACTTCATCAGCTGTATAATTGGAGGTGGTATAATATCTCTCCCATTTGCTTATAAAAGCGCCGGATTTGAGTATTGTTTAATACTGCATTTGTCTGCTATGTCCTTAATGCTGACATCAGTTTGGCATCTCTTAAGAGTGAAAGACATGCTCGGCTATGAGTAAGTACTTACATTTCTAACAACTATGTAGGTCTTTCTCTGAAATAGCGTATGTTTGCCTTGGCAGAAAATCAGTTTTCCTCATCAACTTTCTCATTACGTTTTGCCTAATTGGAATCATTTAAAAATTAATTTCTCTGTTCATGAGTAATATTATACGTTCAGCCCCGTTTTTTCAAAAACTTTTCAGTCTCCTTCTGTAAGGCCTGGACGAACAAGGACGAAGCACTTGCCATCTGTGTTAAAACTTGATACTGTAAGCGCTCCTTGTCGTCCGAGTATTGCTAGAAAAATGTCAAAAAAAGGTAATTTTACTTTATTAAATCCCACAATTTTAGGGTAATTCATGGATTGCAACATGCCAATAATGGATGGATTTGAAGCCACTTCTAAAGTTCAGTAAAAAGACTAAAAAAAGTGGCTACTTACTGGAAAAGCTGGCTTCCTAGCTAGTAGTCAAAAATCGGGGCTGAACGTATAATATCCTTTAGTTTTAAAGCCTTTTAGTAATGTTTTCGAACATCAGCATATCAATATTTGGTTCCCTGGTAGATTCTGAGCTAAACCCTACTCTCTATCGCGTTTTGAATTCTAAACTACCCTACATCATGAGCTTAGCTATAATCATACTTCCAAGCATAGTCAAAAGGCAAATCATAGAATTAAAGCTTAATGGATACTTACTATTCACTGGAGTCATACTACTCATTTTCACTTTCTTGTATAAATCTTTATCTCTGGAGGCTTATCATTATAAACTTTTATTACTTATTTTTAAAAGGTTTGAGGCTTAGGAAAGACCGCCCTATGCTTGAAAAAAGCTGGGAAATGGTATTGGATGGATTCAATATCATAATTGCTTCATATGGATTTATCATGAACTTCTTCCCCGTTTACAAGTAAGACCCCAAAATGTTTAGGTAATACTTATTATTAGAGGTTTAAAATTCAAGAAGAATGCATATGCTTTTGCGTCAGCTGCCTTGGCACTCATCTTTTGTTTTACAGTTTACTTCTCATTTTAAGTACTGACTTACAAAGGGCTATGGAGAAGCAGTGCAGCAGAGCATATTTGATAACATTAAGTAGGAAAACGATGCATTAATTTATATAATATATTTTTTAAAAAAATTATATCTTCATTAAGCTACATCCTTCGCTTTATCTTCATGCTGATCTTTATTTGCAACATCCCTTTCGCTTTCTTCCCAGGCAAGGAAAGCATGCTTACTCTTATCATGGAAGTCAAAGAAAGAAGAGTCTTTCCAGGAAACTTGAGCAATATTTGAGAGTGCACTCTAATAAACGTAACCATTACCTCATGGAATCATTAATTAAAAAGATAGTGCAGGAAACGCTGTTAACACATCGCATAAGATTTAGAATGTGACATCTTAAATAATTTAATTTCATATACTAACAATGTATATTTGCTATCTGAGAACTCTTAAGTTTAAGCTGTAAACTAAGCCACTTAAGTGAAACAATCTAAAGATAGTATGTTTACTATTTCAGACTCCGAGAGAGCTCTACCTTCAAGACCTTAGGATAAGCCAAAAGAGTAAAGACAACAGGAAGATGAGGAAATTCCAGCAGCAATATATTACTCAGTTGTATTTGGCATCCTATTCATTCAGTGTACTATTGCTGCAACAGTCTCGGATCTCACTCTTATCTTTGGAGTCATTTCTGCGTTTGCAGAGGCAACTATCAGCTTTATATTTTATTAAAATCAATTAGAAAATAAAAATAGTAACTCATGATTAGATAATTCTTTTATGGTTGAGTTCTCAAATAAATTTTAATTTTTAATTTTAAAGAGCTAGAGTTTAAAATCTAGTTTCAATGGTTATTCTTTATTTTAAGAATTTGCTTGACCTAATCAAATAAAAATGATATTATACTTCTCCTTCTCACAACTAATTTCTATTATCTAGATTTAAATTTAATATAATTGACATTTTTCGTTTTAAGTAATTTATAATTTTCAGCTACACTCTGCCAGGTTTGTTTTTCATTATTGCGGCAAGAAAGTGCAATCATTTTATCACGATTCCTTTAATAAGTTATAATTTTGATTCCTGCATATCAATATTTTTTGGCTGGGTCATTTGCTTCATTTGGAGTCTTTTACTTCCTAATTTCGAATTACTTCAACTTGCAAAAGCTAATGCGTAGTTGAACTGGGAACGATAATATCATAATAATTAAAAACAAACGTCTATCTTCTCTAATCTAAACGTATTACATATGATTACTTCCAAAGAATTTTGATTTCATTAAAGTAATTAACCTTAAATTCTTAAGAGTATTTGATACATAACTATTGGCAAGACTTTATCTATAAAATTGGTCAATAATTACACAAATAAAATGATACCTTGAGAATTCATTATTGGAAAATTGTTATGTTCATTTTTCTAGTTTCCCATCTTCATTTATTAAGATAAAAGAAAGCACAATTAAATATTCCTTATCCAATAAATATAGCAATACTTATAAGCCATTATATTCAAAAACATAAAATAAAATTTGCAAAATTTGCAAAAGAGCATAAATTTTTCTTTTAATATTCTGATTTTAAATTAAATTGTTCTCCACGGTTTTAACATGATTTTCTAATCTAAAATTTTGTAATTTAAATTCAAGCTATATTTTATCATGAGCTTAATATCAAAGTTTTGAAGATTAAATATTGCTCAAGTGGGAGAATTAAATACGATATATAAACTAGGCATAATTTTAATATTTTTTACTTTAAATAAAGAAAATAAAAGCTATTTAATTATTATTCAATTAAATTATTATAATTAAAGATTTTAAATTTAATTTTAGTATTAAAAACCTTCAATATTATAAGTTCAAATTAAATTTAGTGATGAGAAGTCTCTCGCCTTATGGAAGAGGCAAGAGATCTCTGCAAAAAATATTTAGAGAGATGGTCAAACTATGTATTAAATACCCTTTAATTAGATTATATAAATGGATAAATAAGGCTTGTGTGCATGGGGATAATAAAAAAGAGAAAATTTAATTTTGAGGGATATAAACCAATATATGACGTCAGTGATGTCACACCAGCATCATTTAAATAAATGATTTGAATCATTGCTGTTGATTGTTATTTCTTTGGAATCCCGTGAAGCCGAGACCGGTATTCTTCAGGCCAACGAACCCCTGTTACGTGTTATTTTAAGTTGATTAATTGGATCCTCCTAGTCTTAGTTAAGGAGTAAACTACAAATATATATTTAACTGTGCCAATTGTGGTTGCTGTTATAAGTTCTGATTATTTGCATAAATTTAAAGAATGCTGCATATTATAATATTAAGATGCAAGCGATAACTTTTGATTAGAATTCATAGCTTGAGCGTTTCCAAGCGCTGCCTTTAGGTTTGCTGCAGTAAGCTGCTATGAGCTGATTGATAGAGGCTTTGCAAAGCCGCCTTGACTTGTGTTTTATTGTTATAGTGTTTAGAGTCTATTTTGAGAAGCTGTGGGTAGAGCTACATAGTTGCCAATAGATACTGGAGGAGGACTATTTGTTTATGGTTAGACGTTATTTGAGCTGAAAAGTGCCAAGGGATTCTTCCATGACAGGCTGAACTGATTTGCTATCAGAGTTGGGAGCATGAAGAGAAAATAAATGTTAAAAGAGGTCATTGAAAGGGGTGAGTACTGAAGTTAATTTAATAAAGTGACAGGGTTTACATATGGGCAGAAAGATTCACTTCCCACAGGCTTTTTAGTGGGATCTTGCATCTTATTTTCAACTGCCTGAGGTTATTATTAATTTTTGCCAGAATCTACCCCAGCTGAAGTCAGTCCGGATACAAACTGCTAAAAGAGAGAGGTATTGGTATCTTATTGCTGAGCGCCTTATTTAGTGTTCGCCGCAGGCAATGCTTAATATTCTATAGATGAGGTGTTCTCCTCTTCTGTAACATTTGGATTAAGTTACTTTGCTGAAAGCCCTTGATTTTGGTTAGTCGTGTTCTCAGAGGGATTCTTGGTCTGTGCTGACGAAAGAGATTACCTGTTCTGAGGACCACTACTGCTTCTCTCTTACATTGAGGAGCTAACAGGCTTATTTAAGACTGGAGCTCTTCCTCTGCCACGAGGCTTTGAAATTAAAAATAAACGCCCTGGTTTATCACTGATTAAGTGGTTGAAGCAGATGCTGAAGTTGGAACTGATGAGGCATTCATATTTTATATTCCTTATTTCACTTCCTCTGAGGCTATGCCCTTATTTTGCTCCTTGATGATAGCCTTGAGCTTTGCATTTTCCTCTCTGAGAAGATCTATCTCATCTCTCAAGTAGTGCAACTCTTCCTTTCTTCTTCTTCTGCTCTTTCTCGCACTCTTTCTATTTTTCAATAGCCTAAAAACACGTTTAGTAAGATCCTGGCTTATTTAATAAAGATTTTGATAATTTGAGATATGTAAATAACTCTATAATTAGGGAGAGAGATTTCTCAATTTTTATCTAATCTTACCTGTAATCCTTTTTGGGGAGGACTTTCCTAAGAGCGTAAAGCTCTTCGTTTGTTATAGTCTCAATATCAATGACCATTCCATTTATGTAGACTTTGCTTTTGTCGCCACCTGAGTCACTCATTTCAGACATGTCGAGTTGGACTGATGACATTAAAAACATTAAGAACATGCCTGAGTGTTCAGGCCCGAGGAGTTTCACTGAGGGAGTGCTGATCCCATTCAAAATTTGCTAAGCCAAAGTCTGATGGCCTCCTAAGGTGCTCGAAGCGGCAGACCTCTCTGACACGGCAGAGACAACGGGCTTTGCTTTTCTCTTTTTGAGGATGGAGCCAGAGCTGCTGGAAGCATTCTGCACTGAGGTACTATTTATTGCTGTGGAATTGCTTTTCATACTAGTCTGATCAATAATATTCCACTCTATCTTAAAAATAAATGCATTCATACAGTATTAATGTGTAGCAATAAATTATTAAAGTGTCACAGAATGATATTGAGGAGATTTAATTAAAAGTCTAAATTAATTAGAAATAAGTGGGAATTTGTTATAAAGCAGCAAAATTCTCAGATTTTTGCCTCTAATTTAGGGTAAATTTAAAGTAATTAATTAAAATAAAAGTCCTTGAAAATTTTCCTTTGCAGCGCTTTAGAATAACAATAACATTAGCTAATTCGATGAGGCAAATTATCAATCTCTAATAGATTTTTGCTTCATTCATTTTGAACTTTGAATTCTACCATATAAGTTATATTTATTTAATTTTCTTAATTAATATGCTTTAACAAAGGAAATAATATTTATTGAAAAAGAGAGACATTTAAACTGTCTATAATCTGACCCATTTTATTTTAAGTTATAAAGAATTATATTATGCAATTAATGATGAGGAGTAATATAAGCACAGGCATATCCAACCTGTTTAGAAAAGAGTCACATTTAAAAATGATTTGCGAATATTTGTACAATCTTCCTCATAAGCATCCTCCTACTGACGTATACTCCCAATATAAACAAATATTAGAGTTTACCAAAAGATTCCAAATTCAAAATACAAAAGATAAATAGAGCACTAAATTATCAGACTTACTAATTTGACAGTTTGATCAATCAAAGCAATATAATGATTCACTATAAAAACTGAATGTAATAAAATCACTTATAATAATTATTAAATAATATGCTTAATCCTTTTTCAAGAGGTTTCCAAGCTTCTCAGTAAGCTCAAAACTAACAACAAAAGCAAAACCAAGATAAAGAATCCTCCGCTCAAGATCCAAACATGATGCTAGCCATGGCTATGGTTAAATCTATTTCAGTAAGCCAAAATTTAAAATCTCTTTCCTTAAAATCTCGAATTTGTTCGAACATAAGAAGCAGTGACAAATCGTTTACAATCTTTCTCCATTGATTTTACATTCCCTATCATTTACGATAATTGAGCCGCTTAACTTATATTCATTAAAGACGTTCATGGATGATGGAACTTAGAAAAGAGAGGATTAAAAGGAAAAAGAGCAAAAGCAAAAGAAAGATGCAGAAGCTGAATCAAAAACTTCTCTTTTTATTTACTCAAAATATTTACTAAGGATGATGGCAGCAAGGCCAAGAGTATCTCAAATCCTTTTGCAAAGCAAGGTGAATCTATTGAGATCAACCCCATCGAAGACCTCGCTTAATTCATCAGCTTAAAAAAGCTCTTATCTAGATAGCAACTGCAAGTGCTTGACCAACTAGTTTTCAAAATTCAAGAGGATTTCAAGATCTTTATAAAAGCAGGTAATCAATCCCGCTTTATTTTAACTCCATTTTCTAGATCATTCCCTTGAAGAGATCAAGAGTCAGTCTACAAAGATACAGCAAACCCTCTCCATCTCACTGAATGCTTTGCTTAATGCAAACTCATTCTCAGCTTCCAAGAATTTCCTAGGTACTTTTATCTACCCTAATATTCTTCTTTATCGCTTTAACTTGATCAATAGATTAATCTGCCCATGGAAAGCTAGCTAAGAGCACTTTTGATCTGGCTAATTCTGTTCTGCTAGTCCTCAGCGAAAGCCAAAGCTCCTAAGAGCATGCTTCCATCTAGAATCAATCTTCATCAGAATTGCTGCAACAGCAAGTTGAGTCACTATCGGTTTCTTCCAACTCTTTAGTAGGACTTGAACCTAATGCCTACCTTTTCAATATGTCTCTCCCTCCAATTTTGGCACTACTTGAGAATTTTTCAAGCCAAGAGAGCCTTGACAAGGCCTATTTGAGCTATCTACAGTCTCCTTAGTTGCAGCAAGCTACATCCACACTTTAGAGCTATAATTTCTTCTTGAAGAACTTCGTAAAGTAGATTTATGAACAGTAGAATTCAGCTGCTCAGGATAAGGTTCAGTCAGCTTTCACAGGCTTCGGCTAGTTCATAAATAAGGACGTGGTGGAGCTACCTACAAATAAAGCACAAAATATCTTGTCCCAAGCATAGCAGTGTTCTCAATAGCAAGTTCAAAATGCAGAGGGACAGCTTTTTGAGAATGACTTGCTTTTGCAAGCTCTTGATTTCGAACCTGCTGATCAAAAGATCTTGGAAGACTAGATTAACCAACAATTTCAGACTAAACTACTCTAAAAGTCTAAAGATGGCTCACCATCAGTTGAAGAAGATAAGCAAAACTAAGGTGATGAAGAGAATTAGGAGCCTAAGCTCATCGAAAAAGTGGCAAAGATTATTCAAGATCTCAAGATTAATCAGACTTAATATTCAAACAAATTTGTAATTAAAAGAATAAAAAACAATTAATTGCTTTATTTAAGATATTTTATCTCATTTTTCCCAAATTGATGACTATAATCATCCCATATTTATGTCAAATTTTTATATAAACAGTAATTAGACAGACAAAAATATAGAGTTTATTAATTATTCTCTTAAATAATTATTCTTTTATCATTTTATTTCCTTAATTCCTATTTTATACTTAACTTTGATTGATCGATTTTAAAGTAGCTACATTATTTTTGAGTAAATTTGAGAGTTTGTGATCTTAGTCTTTCTTTTAAGCTTAATTTAATGATTAATTTGTAGGTGTTAAGAATACTGTATCGAAGCATCAGAGAGCACAAGACAACCTACGAAGCAAGCCTCAAGCGAACTCTCAATATTCTTATTACTCAGCACATCAATAAACTTCCATTGCAAATGTTTAAGCAGACCGTCTCAGAGTTTATAAATGAGTTCCTAAATAGAGATGTAAGCATATTTAAATTTCTAAATGCTTTCTTAGTTGGACAGAAGCGTCGATGATAATCTCAGATGGGCCATTCTTAGAAAAATCGTGCTTAGAATCTTAGAAACTTGTGATACCGCTTACCTCACTGAAATCATGATAAGCTTCACTCCTGAACTTCAAAGAGTAAATCGCAATTTCGCTTAAAATATTCATAGATATTACAAACTGATTTCGAACCCTCTCTTAGACAAGACCCTCTTGAGTTTTACTTATTGGTTAAAGAGAAGAATATTTTATTCATTTTATAAGACTAGGATATTTTTACTGTTTGAAGTCATGTTCAGAAGGATAAAGGCAGAGACGATACGAATGCAAGTTCATAAGAAACTTTATGGGGAACAATCATAAGGAAATGAACTCACTAAAGCTCTTATCTAGTGCTGCTCGAAAGCTAAGCGCTCTCACATTGAAGGCTTTATATTTGCAGTAGAAGAGAATATAGTCACTGAGTTTAAGGATCATAATTCTCCCATTCAAGCCCAGAGATAGTATATATGCGCTTCTTATTCTTGCTTGACAGCTGTGATTATGTCCACACAGACCAAAGAGAATTTGTTCTCACTTTCTTAATTTTTATTGTCTTCTCTCAGTTCTTATTCGTTGTGAACCGAGATAAGGGAGAGGAAAGTTTATGGCAGCTCATGATTGATTTGGAAAGACAGCATAACTTTGAAGTGGAGACTAACTTCAGCTACATCCAATTGAAGAACATAGAACGTAAGATAGAACAAAGTTTTAAGGAAGAGATTGGAGATATTTCAGAACTTAGAGCTCAAAATCTCATCAACTAATAAAGGTGAATCGTTGGATTTGAAGTAGATATGCAAATGTGCAATAAATTCATGAGAAATAAGGTGCGGTTACTGCTATGATTGCTCAGTGTATTGACTCTTGACTGAGTGTTTTTTCAACATTCTACTGCAACTGATGGAGTTCTCTCTCTATGTTTAGCACAGATTCTCACTCACTTTTTTGAAGGTATCCGAGATAACATGACTGCTCTACACTGATATGCTCGAGAACTTTCTACTAGCCATTTCGTATACTTGCCTCTCACAGAGGTTACTAGTTCGCTGCGAATTCTTAGTTTTAGTTCATCTTTTCAATCATTATTCTCAGTTAGTTCCACTGCTGTCTTCCATTCTTAATTGTTATAATTGAAATGAATAAAGAAAACTTAATTACTCTTATTTATTTACTCTTAAAATTAATTAAGAATTCTTAAAAATTAATCTCTTTTAAGGCAAACATTCTTAATGTAGTTCTTAAATGATATCTCTATTAAAGAAAAGGCTTATTAGGGATCTTAAAAATTTAATCAGATTCTTAATTATTGTTTGCTAATTCTTAATTAATTTTAAGAGTAAATAAATAAGAGTAATTAAGTTTTCTTTATTCATTTCAATTATAACAATTAAGAATGGAAGACAGCAGTGGAACTAACTGAGAATAATGATTGAAAAGATGAACTAAAACTAAGAATTCGCAGCGAACTAGTAACCTCTGTGAGAGGCAAGTATACGAAATGGCTAGTAGAAAGTTCTCGAGCATATCAGTGTAGAGCAGTCATGTTATCTCGGATACCTTCAAAAAAGTGAGTGAGAATCTGTGCTAAACATAGAGAGAGAACTCCATCAGTTGCAGTAGAATGTTGAAAAAACACTCAGTCAAGAGTCAATACACTGAGCAATCATAGCAGTAACCGCACCTTATTTCTCATGAATTTATTGCACATTTGCATATCTACTTCAAATCCAACGATTCACCTTTATGTGACTACTTCATTCATGTCTGCTGTAAGATAGCTATAAATCTAATTAAAGCCTATTTTAGAATGAGAAATTCAACTCTGCTATGATCTTTGAGACACAGCCAGAAAAGTTCAACATAAAGAGTGAAGAAGAAAAGCTACAAAGACTCCTCAATAAGAAGAGAGAAGCTACTGAGCTATCCACAAACTTCTCTTCTTCATTCTCTCAAAGCGAGTTTTCAAATAATCCTAATGAGCAGGGCTTATCTTAAAATGCTAATGGAGAGGGAAATGAGCAAGCTGCAGATCAAGAATAAGATTTTATTTTAAGAATCAGTAGCTCAATAATTTGAACTTGATAACGTCAACAAGCACGAATGCATGAAAAATATTAAGAGATGCATCGATAAAATGAAAGATCTTTTTGGCAAGCAATGGGAAAATGATAAAAATGAGATGCCTCTTTTCATGCAGTGCCTAAATCAGGAGATAAGGAGATAAGATGCTCATCTGAATGTCAAGATATTTGTACTCAAGCTCCTTGTTAACAAGTACTATAATTTTAACTCTTATATTTCTATAGTGCTGTACTTTTTTCAAGTTATGCTACTCATTGGTTCGAGCCGATTGCTTCTTACGTTTGCGATAAAAATAATGGAGGAAAGGGCTTCCACTATTTCTTGAGAGATCTGTGTACTCTGCTGATTTCCTGGAACTTTGTGCCTGAAGATACACCTAAGAATAGAACTCTGTGTACTAATTTGGTAAACACCCTAATTAAATATGCAGCAGATAAGACCAAGATGATCTTCAACACAAATATTTGTAAGAACTTAAGCTTTCTTGACATCAATCATTAGAAATTATTGCTGGCTTGCTTCATAGATGGAAGAAATTAGTGGCAGTTGGTAAGGAAACTCTGAGCATGATGATTGGCATGGATGATAAAAAGGAGGGAAGCAATCTTTGGAAAATGACGGGTATTCAAATTCTGGCTCTTGTGGTTTCATTTGATATCCCATTGCTCGAAAACATTTAAAATGTCACGAACTTAAATGCAGCGGCCTTCAAATTTCAACTAGAGGATAAGGCCGAGAAAGGAGGTGGACTGGATAAATTGTTCAACAACTTACTTAAAATCTAAAGCAGCAAAAAGAAGCAAATAATTCAAGCAGCTAGCGAAACATTAGGAAAAATATTGGCTAAACAGCCAGAACTTCCAATATGGCATAAATGCAATCATGGAGAATGAAAATAATGATAGGCATGACGTGCTTGTCAACTCCATAGAGAAGGTAGCAAGAGAGTATCCTTAAATTTAGATGACAGAAGAATCTTCATGAAAATGATATCCTTTGTCAAAGTTCTTCTGATTTTGTTTTATTCTAACTGGAACTATGAGGATGCCATATTCAAAACACTGAGAGATATGTGACAATATGCAAGCAACGAAATAATCTGGATGATATTGATAAAATAACTATGGGAATTTTTGCTGACTGTGAAGATATACTGGCTGATATATCCGATGAAAATTAACAATCATTCCTCTTAATAGTGACTTAAATTGCAAGACTAAATACTATTCAAGGAGACAAGATGATTTAAAAAATTTTACCCAGGCTAAAGTAGCTTTTGTAGGCAACAAAAACGATTACTCAAGAGGTCTGTTCTATGATCTCATGGTCTACCTATTTGATCAATATTATTTTAATACGAAGCTTTTAGGCCACTTGTGAAATCTTCATTGATAAGAGGATTGAATGATAGGAGTAAGCTTATCAGAGAGAAACTAATTGCCTTTTGGAGTGATCCTGCAAGACTTGAATTGGATGCAATTGTCAGGCTTAGTTAGATTATGGATGAGCTTTATACACAAGAGGAGGAATCAATTTGGCTTAATAACTCAGTATACTTACTGATGCAGATTGCAAACAAGTCGTCTGACTTTGAGAGGAATATTACTTCAGAGCAAAGATTAAAAATCGGAGAATGTATATTTAAAAGTAACTAGTTATGCTATAATTTGGATGATTGGTCAGAGGCTGCCTTCGAATTAAGCTGAGAAGTACTTCTTCTTTTGCTCCTGATCTGGAATGATAGTTTTTTGACCAGGTTTCCAGTTTGCAGGGCAGACTTCTCCGTGCTAATCTGTGTGGATAAATGCTTGGATGAGTCTAGGTTTCATCTACACTTCTGCCGACTGGAGCATCGTTGATCTAGATTGTTCTAATCTTGCTATATAAAAACAAAATCCATATTTATATAGTATGCCAGTTCCATCTATAAGGATGAGTCCTCTTAAGGCTGCTCCGTACAAATCATCTGTGGAATCTTCAACTAACCCCATAAGATCTTGAAATATCCTTGGAATATCTGCAACCAAGGGGTAAGAAATGTGTCCGAGGCCTCCTTCAGTTCTGGGAGTCTTGATCCAAGCCAAGTGAGTGAAATGGGAGTCAGTTGAAATTTATAATATTTTAATACCAAGCACTTCAGCGTTAAGATCATGGAACTTTTAAATTTCATCAGAGAAAGCTATCAACTCAGTAGGGCACACATAAGTAAAGTCAAAAGGATAGAAGAGTAGCACAACATACTTTCCTTTGTAGTCATCAAGGGATATTAATTCTAAATAATAAGATTGTAATTAAAATTTCCACTTATCTTTTGAAGATAAAAAACATTTAAATTAGAAATTTAAAATTAATTTTGAGGAAAAAAAGTATTTTTACTTATACTTTCTTAAACTCGCCATTAATGACAGCATTCACGCCTTAAAACTTTGGAGCATTCTAAAATAGATATTATTATTTGGTTAAAATTAATAGTTCTAGCGAGGCAATAAAGAGACGGCAGATGCTGATGCCAACAGGAGTGATAAGATTGCTAATGCAGCTTTCATTTTAAAGATATTATATTGATTTGCAAAGATTTTGGATGCTTTAATTCTTTCTATGCACACCTCTAGATTTTATTTATTAGGATCAGCTACTTGGCCTATTCCTTAATTTTTATGATGGTTTTTAGATGTTATATGGAGGCTGGTAATCATAAAGACGCTCTCTCACTGCTCGAGAAATCTCTAGCCATGAATAAGCAAGTTTAGGGAGAAGACCATCCCTCAAACTGTCCTATCTTGACTGCGATGTCTCATGTGCAGCAAAAGATGAAGAACTATGACCTTGGAGTCTAATTACTATACTAAGCTTGGGAATTGGCACAGGCAAAATTTGGTGACAACTCAGAGGAAGTGGCAAAGTGCTTCATCGAACTGGCAAATGCTCATCTCAAGAAGAAAGATTTTGAGGAAGCAATCAAGCTACAACAAAAGGCTCTTAGCGTTTAAACTAAGAATGCTAGAGTGATTTAAATCTCATTTGAATATAGTTATACTAGTCCCTTGAAAGCTTTAAAGACAGTGATGTCGTAGCTGGTATCGCTATTACATTGAGTGAATGGCTAGAGAAAGTTGGCTCAATTGATGAAGGTCTATAAGCACTGAAGACAGCTGAGTAGATTTATCAGTACAACTACTCTCTAATGGATAAGAGATCTTGCAAGGTGAAGAGAAATATCGCTCTTCTGTATTTGAAGAAGGAAAATTACGCAGAGGCTCTAGATGAATTGAAGGAGGTTGAGGAACTTGAAAAATCACTCTATGGAGATAACTCCACTAATCTAGCTAAGACTTATAAAGTTATTGGTACTTTGCACATCATCAACAATAACCCTGCAGAGGCAAGAGACTACTTAATCATCAATTTACCTTTTATTAATTTTTTTCATTTTCTCTTTTTGCTGAATGAGAGCTCATGCGATTTTCGAATCAAAAGGCCAGCTCAAACTTCTTAAGGAAGTTAAGAACAAGTTAAAAATGCTCAGTTCTTCTTAGAGAGTTTAAGCTGCTGACGCAATTGCTGAGGGATTAGACAGTGGTGACGATTCTCCAAACGGAAGTCCTGTTAGAAAGAGCCCTGAAGGAATAATAAAGGCCAAGAAAAAGAAGGTTGGAGAGTCAAAGGGAATTGCATGGGCAAAGACGAAGGCAAAGAAAACAGTTTTTAGAAATAATTTTATCAAGGAAAGCGACTCAAACCAAGGGCTTTAATGATTTGCAAACTTTATCTTGCTAAGAACGAAGATTAAGTTAAATTTTCTAAAACTAAATAATTCTATTCCTTCTGTTAAATACAATCCTAATAAAGGACAGTGACTTACTTTCCCAATAGTGTGAGAATAGTGGAGTGATATTGCTTCGTCTCCTCTAGCTTAGAAAACAAAGTTCCATTCAGCTTAAGAGCCGTAGTCAAATGATCCAATGCCTGCTCGTAGTATTTATAGTTTAGGTATGCCTCTCTAAAGAATTTATGATGTTATATTCTTACCCTAAGTTTGTATATGCTCTGACAAGTATGAAAAGATCCTTCTTGTGAATATTAACAAGAACTTTGCAAAGAGCCAGTTACTGAATCCTAACTTGGATAACTCCTTCTGGAGGTTGATTTGCTGCGAACTCATCGAGCGCTCTATTTTTCTCATCTAAAGAAAAACATTATTAATAATGCTAAATGTGTACCTAGCTCCCCGCAAATCTTATAGTCGATCTCATCATAGTCGTATTATTGCTACTCCATTTACTATTGCTGATCAAATGCCTCTTGCTACTGCTCAGCCATTTCCTGTTGCTGTTATTGATTCATTCCTTCCATTAAGTTTCTTTTTTTTCTTAAATTAAAATTTGATTTCATTTCACTCTAGATTTCAATGCCCCTTTCAAATACCTATTTGAATGAGAGGAAGATATTTGACTAGCCACTCTAGAATTGCAAATTCCACCCTCTTGAAATAAATCAATTTGGCCATAACATTAATCGGTCTCAGCCTCTGACGCCATTCTTTTCCCAAATGGACTAAGCTTTTAATCTTCACAAGCTCTTATCACCAATTAAAAGCAGCAACTTCCTGCAATCAAAGAGGAAGATGAAATATATTCGCCATTTTAATGTAACTTATGAAAGTGAGGAGGAGAAAAAGCAACCTGCAGGAGGTGATGTTGAAATGATAGACACAACAACTGCAAATAACTAGAATAGGAGAAATGCCAATCCTAAGTTCTAAAAGCCAGCTATGCAATCATCTCAAGCATCTCAAGCTGTAATGTTTGGAACTCAATACAACGAGGAAATGAGCGACTCATAGTTCTATGGAGGAATTCAATTATTTTAAACGTACTCAGAGCCACCTAGATTATAAATTTAACATTTGTAAATGATTCCGTAGTTCACTCAGACTCAAACAGATTAATCAAGTCTCATTGCATCAAACTTCGTATAGCAAAACTTTACATTTAAAATCTTTTAATTTTGCAAAGAATGATACATAAATAAATTAAAAGAAAAATTGAAATTTTATGTGTGGATCTCTTTATAAGTTTCACTAATTTTTTTAATTTAAATACCTCTAAATATGGTTAAAAATTAGGAATTATAAAGATTATTAACTTTTAAAATGAATTAAATGAAGCAAAATTTAAAAGATGATATTTTAATAAACTCTCCTCCCTTTGCAGATTCAATTTCAGCATCATTTTACGAGGTAAACAGATTAAATAAGAAAGCTCAGGGTTTAAAGCCAGGCTAGTAGAGATAAGGACAAATATTTGCTATAAAAACTCAGAGCAACATGTAAAATGATAGAGGAAGCTAAGAAGACAACTAGATTGATGATGAAGGATTCCTCATGCCTACTGCCAGAAAGAAGGGAAGGAAACATGACTTAGCGAAGTTCTTTGCCCAGAACCAATATGCATACAATTATACTTATATAATATGTGTACCGCCCTTAGGAGTCTCAGGGAGATAGAATTAGATATATACCTCAAGGTTCTATGTCTAGCTAATCATCCAAACAAGAGGAGATTAGAAACATGCAAAGAGAATAATTCTTGACCAGATAAAAACAAAGACTAAAGAAGCAAGTTAATCTCTATCGTAAATATAGAGTTGGTGAGCTGCCTGATATCTATACTCTTTTTAGGAAGTTTAAATTTGCTTCAAAATTGTTATGAAATAGCAATAAATAAATTACAGAGATGTTCTACTGCCTCTATCAGCCCTGATTAAGAATGACTCTACTATCGCAACAGAGATATTTGTAGAGGTATTTTCAGAACTTTACAAAGGCTCACTAGACAAAGATACAAGAATCAAGCTTGGATAAGGAGTAAGATCAGTTTTAGATGCTTCGATCATGTATGAGTATGGATGCATAAACTGCATGCATAGAGTGGCTATGGAACTTCTCAAGACTGATGGCTTTTCAGTTGCTGCGGAAGTCATCTAAAGAACAGGGTAGCACTCGATGAGCTTCTAAACTTCCATTGCTCTAATTGAGGAAACCATTATTCGAGGAAAAGATATTCAAGACGAGCAGTATCAGGAAGCTATTTAAGGACTTTAAAAGAGAAAGAGAAAAGCTGATTCTAATAGTCAAGTAAATAAGAAAGGAATCAAGTAATTTATCTAGTTTATTCATAATTCACTTTCTCCACTGTGTTTGATGGCAATAGAAAGTATTGGTTCAATATGATAGACTTATACGAGCAGATTGGCAATAATGATGCCTTGCAAGGAATTTGGTCTTTCCTTGCAGATGAGGAAGGGATCATATTCAAAAAGGCTGAAGCATCTAATATAAAGTTAGAATAAGGCGATTCTAATGTCTTAAGCCAAGAGTAGGAAAAGACAGTCAATCTTATTAAAGAAGCTCAAGCATCTAGAAATAAAGGATCGATAAATGAAGGACTCAAAATTTTAGAATAAGCCTTGAATGATCCCAAATTAACTGAGTTATTAGTCTTTATATGTATTATGAGTGTTTAGAAGATCATATCAAAATAGAATTACAAAATAAAAGATTAGACTCCAAAGCTGAACTCCAAAAATGGGATGAAATAGCAACAGAACTTAACAAAACCTATAAAGATTTCAAGCTCTAAGAAATTCCTTTCCTTCATGCTGAAAAGCTAATCAAATCACAAATCCGTCATGCTGATTCATGGAAATTCTTGAACAGAGAAATCGAGCTTTGGCAGCATGATGCTATTTCAAAAGCTTACTTGGATAAGAACTTTAACTTTGAAGTTGCTCTGAATGCTCTTACTTGCAAAGATTACGACAGAGCGAGATTCTATTTAGACAGAGAAACCAATGAGCTCCTTACATAGTGGAAAAATCTTACTAAGTTATCACAGGTTTCCCAGCATATTTCATTATAATAAAATATTTTAGTATTTTAGTCCAAAGAATCCAAAAATTGTTTGAGATGAGGGAGTTCCTGAGCATAGTTAAAAGTGAGGGAATTATCACAAAGGAAGAGCTCATCCCAAAAGTTGTAAGATCAATTTCTCA
The DNA here is from genome assembly GCA_027382625.1 of Tetmemena sp. SeJ-2015. Taxonomy (NCBI): domain Eukaryota; phylum Ciliophora; class Spirotrichea; order Sporadotrichida; family Oxytrichidae; genus Tetmemena; species Tetmemena sp. SeJ-2015. The sequence goes on from JAJKFJ010021287.1 coordinate 76,384, forward strand.
CTGGACATAAAGAGTACCTAGTAATGCCTTCGATACTATCTCAGTTTGGGATGACATCCTGGTCGCAAGAAACTTATATTTGGATCTCTATAAATTCAGATTGGGAAATGGATTGAACTCTCAGCTCTCTCAAAAGAAGGACCTATAATTAGATCTATTGTTAATTGAATATTGTTTGTTATAAAAGATATAGACGCTATTCTTTACGTTTAGTGCGCTAAAGGCGCCTTTAAAATGGGTATTTATGATAGCTCAGACCGCTTTTTGAAAAAGGCTCTTAACTTGCGTGAAGATGAAAGTGCCTCAAATATGAAAATAGTGGCTCCAGTAATCAAACTTAAGTGTGATAGTTTAAAAATGAAACTATGAATCTTGACTTCTAAACCAAATCTGATAAGCTGTACAAAATTAAATAAATTATGATTAAATTCTCTAAGTGTTAGATAAAAAGATGAAGCATAGTTTTGGCGAAGTTTAGATTAAATTAATGCAGAAAATGCAAGAACATTCAAGTGTGAACATGGATGCAGCAGGTGATATAAATCTTCAGATAAAATGTCTACTGCTTAGATAAAGATTGGAGAAGAAAATTATTTTTCTTCTTAATTAAATGCTTAACGTAATCTTAGAGGAGCTTAAGTCGAGTTGAGCAACAAAGGCCTAGCATAAATTGAAAATAATTGTTCCCAATATCTCTAAAAATCATTTGGAACTTTGCAACAGGTCCTGAATAAAGTTAAAGTGGCAGCCTAATACGATGATAAAATGAAGAACTCACAAGCTAAGATCTACTTTAAGTTTGCCTAATTCTCTGATAAGATCTTAAACCTGTATTATACATTTTGTTAAAGAGAGTTTTTTGCTTTATATTTAAGAAAGATGGAGAACGAAAAATACAATCCAATTTTGAGCAATGGATTGAAGAAGATAAATAGTACAGAGGAAGAAGTTGCAAGATAGAGCATTAGATATGGACTCAAAGCTCTTAATCTTGAATATTAAAAGGCCTCCGATATTATTCCAAGACTTCTCGATATAGTAAGCAAGTATAAAGATAGTGTTTCAGCAGATTTCATTGCTCATTCAAGAGACACACCTGCATGGTTCTTTTTAAGGTAAGCAAATGAGATTAGCAAATCATGAGAAAGAAGAGAAAAATAGCAAAATAGAGCATAATTCTTATTTAAATCATTGAAGAGTAGATTGTAAGTTTTGTATGGCATCATTAGATCATTCAGAACCGAGCTAAACGTAGTCCCCTGAACTTTCAAGGAAAGTCTCTTTTTCCAAGATATTTTCCTATCTAGACTGATTTTGCTTCTCGTTGAATGTCTTCTCAAGCAAAATGTAGCCATAGAGGAAATCGAAGAAGTAAACTGCAAACAATAGAACTAAGCCAAGGCTAGGTAGTGCAATTATTTTCCATATGATAAGTAATGAGACACCGAAAGTAGAAATCTGTTAAATGGTTAAATAATTCTAATATCTTACCAGAGATCTAGTGATCTGTTTAGGGGCTGATGCTTTGAAGTAAGAGTAATTGGCTGAAACGGAATAACATAGAGCAATCATAGTCACACACATCATAAGGTTATTAAGCATAGTTTCTTATGTTTGGATTTCAAAGATAAGGAGAGAGAAAGAGAATGTAGTCTAAAGATTGATAAGAATGAGAGCCACTATCTTATCCTGAGACTCAGAGGATAAGAAAAGTCCTTGCTTCCAGTTTCCATACTGGACAGTTAGAGATAAAGATCCATTCACTAGGTACTTTTCTCTTGTATTATCAATCTAGGTATAAGCCTCCGATCTGAGAGTCAAGTAAGCAGCTATAAAAGAGTCTAAAGTTAAAAGTAGAGACAGAAGGATAAAGCTCATCTCATTATAGATAATTCCGTTCATTAAATGAGTGAAAGATAGGCCTAAACAAAAAGATGCCAGATAAGATTTCCCTCCAGTGGATATAGCCACAGCAAGATATCTGTGAAGTGGGAGTCCAAAGAAAGAATAAAGCTCAAGTCCGATAAACAAGGATGTTGTTATTGCTAATGCAAATGAAAGGTGAGTCGAATGAGCAATGCTTAATATACATAAGAAGATTTCTGCAAAAATCAAGCATGCTGAAAAGATTTGTTGGTTGAACCTATTTCTCTTTAGATTGAATCCATTCATCTTATAGTTTGAGCTAAAGAAATCTTGGAATATCTGAGTCCTTTTAGTTTGTCTTACTTATTAGATCATATCTTCAACAAAATGCGATCTATCTTTGTCTTGATCTAAATCTACTTCAATTTGAAGATCACTAATTAAGCTTTCTTCGGCCTCTACAGATGAGTTATCTTATTCAGACAAGAACGCTCTCTTAATTTCAAAGAAGGAGTAAATAGAGTCCACTATGTATGGTAAGAGAAGAACACTCCCAATCAAGAGAGATTAATGATTGATGCAGTCGAAAATATTCATAAGGCATATCACAAGTAAAAGCGCCTAAAAATATGAGAAAAAGTAGTATTTACATTTGAATGGAGTGGATGCAAGAACTTCGGAGTCTCATTGCTCAAGGAATAAAGACTGATCAAAGAATAAATTATCAACGCCCCTGAGTTGAATGTCACCGATAAAACCTATATAAATCTTAGAAAAAGTTTCTTTGTAGAAAATTACTTACGTTTTGCATCACCAGGCTTAAATAAATTAATGTATGCAGACCCTCAGCAATGAAGATTCCATACACAAGATTCTTTTGCGAGCTAAAAGTAACATAAATAGATTTAAGCTCTTAATATGTCTCATAGCTTCAAACTTCCAATTTTAATTGAGAGCTACTTCCAAGATTCCACCCGTTCCTATAATTTAAACGTAAGTTCAACTATGAATCTACCTTTACACTCAGACTGCATATTTGAGCTGTTGATATTACTAATTTATTATATAATAAGTGTAAAATTTAGTTGTTATCAAATAATCTCAAATAAAAGGCCTCATTCTCGGAATTAATTTCTGTAGTTAATCATATGATTAAGACAATTTTAGTATGTTCAATAAAAAATTTAATTTTTGATGTGTGATCAATAATTTCATCTCAAATTTAAACCTTCTCCGGACGAATTGTCTAGTAATAAAAATCGAATTATTTGTTGATACCTTCAAATTCTTAGATAAGAGGAGTAAGTTTAAGAACCCATCAATTATGACATGAAAGTTGTTCCAAACATGACTATTCTTTTGAAGTTCTTTGGTTTTTATTGGGAAGAACTGTCTCTACACTCCCTTCAGACTGTTATCCAAGATCTCACTGACTGATTTATCTTTGATTTGTAAGTTGTAAATAAGTCCCACTAAATTAAGCACTTCTTTCTTTATATTAACTGGATACTAGTCCCTAAAGTAGTAGCTTATTTAAAGACAGAGGTGATCTAGGAAGTCTTAAGCCAGAGGATTACTGCCATCCATTAGCTAAGCTTTGCAGTTTGCAACGATGAAGGAGTAAATCTTGATTTGGTTTGAAGCTACTTCGAAGTCCTCAAAATCCTTGCATTCCCCAGTTTTCCAGTTTCTGGGAATGTATCTATAAAGAGAGCGAGAATAATTTGGAGTTTTCTCATTAAGTATTTCAAGGATAGGCAAAAGAACTCATCATACTTGTAATTAAATTTTAACTAAAAAAAGAACCGCATATAGTCTAGTTTCTGAGCTTGCTATTTCAACTATGTAATCTCCAACATGTAAGCGAGGGTGATTCCAATTATCTGCTATGTATGAAAGAATAATATCCCCAGTCTTTTGATATATATTTGACTTGAATGTTAGCCAGTCTTTTAGCAGTTCATTTGGGATTTCTAACTTTGAAAGAAACTTTACTAAAATTCTTGAAGACTCAATATAAATAGGCGACTCTTTTTAAAGCCACTCTTCTATAATGGGAAAGAGATGCTTTTGCTTGATTAGGAAGCTTTTTATTTTTTCATCGAGCATGCCTAGCTTTAAATAGCCGAGACAGAGAGGTGTTAGAATTCTTGGATGATAGTCATCTGCATTTGAAGGTTTAATTCTGAGTAAGCTCACGATGGGAAGCTTCTTCACTACAAATTCTTTGAGGAGGTTCTCTAAGTCTAAATTTGTTATTTCAATCAATTTTTTCAATACTTGTTCACACTATCACTATATTTAGACAACATTTTAAAAATAAAACTCTTAATTCTTTTCAATGTTTTAAAATAGACCTAATAAATAACCTTTAATAATTAAAATATTTGTTAATAGTGGCGAAGTTACCTCTCAAGTTCAGGGTCTTCAACTAAAATGTTAAGCTAGTGAATGGAAGGAATTAGCAAAATCTGCATGCAGAATATTGGAAGCTCAAATTACTCATTTTCTAATTCATCTAGAAGCTTTAGAATAGATTTGTCGTCTAATGCAAGCATAAACTTAAAGATTTATGCTATGAGAGTTATTCTCGCCTTTGTGAGAGATTCCTTATCTTCTTTGCAAATCATTAGCTTATCCATGGATTTTGAATTACTCTTGCGGAATTTAGCTACGATACTATCAAAGATGAATGATCTCAGATTGTCGAGCCAAAGCTTTCTATTTATAAGCTTTGAACTAAGCTAGTCATAGGTAGCCACCTATTTCTTCAACAAGAAAGTAAAGCACTCAATTATCAAATTGAAAATTAATTTGAGCGGTTAACTAATCAACGGTCTTTTATTTCTCAGACAAAATTGTCTTTCTGTCCTCTTTCAAGCTAGCATTAGATTATCCAACTCCACTATCTCTATTGTGAGCAACTTCTTGCTCATTTTAAATACCTATGTCCTTGAAATTAAGGCTTACTAGTCTTTTGAAAATTGATTTATCTCCCCTTTTATTTGCATAATACTCGAATACCCATTTAATTATAAGCAAATTATGAAGATAGACAACATTTTTCTGGATCATTAGGCATATTTTCTTAATTTTGAGGAGGTAGACTTTTTACCAGTGCCTCCCAAAGTTTCATGGATTCTCTTCTGCAAACTGTTTCAACTGCGGTGAATTTTTCGAAGATGTAGAGGATGAAAGTAAAGATTTGAGGATGAATTGATCTCTTTCTGTTCTCAGGCATTAGCAAATGCATTTTAGTAGAATAAGTAAAGAAAAATTTTCTTCTGGCAAACTTTTGAAATCTTAGCAAGAAGTTGAGAGCAGTTATCAATAACTTCCTATGAAAACTCGATTGAATTGTGACACATCTTAAGTGATGCTAGAACATTATGTGCTATTTCAAGGCAGAATCTATCTACAAGTGGATCGAATTCTCTGATTATTGAAAATATTTTCTGGAAGCAAAGCACAGATGAGAGTCTTTTGAAAGGATCTGGGTGATTAGAGTTGCTTTCTACCCTACGAATGAGTGACTTTATGTTATTAGGATTATCTCTAATATCTTTGTCTGTCATTTATTTAAGACTCCATTTCGCAAACTCAGCAACTGCATTACTGCACATTTCTCTCAAAGCTGAATTATTTCTGCTACTTGCTCCATCTATTAAGGCATCGAGCAGGCTTTCAACTTCAGGGTGCTCATATACTCTCGAACTTGAGAACCATCTTACAATTTAGAATATCAAAGGCTCGAATAGCTGGCGCGAAATATTTTCCACCTCTGTTGCAAGCTTTATTATAACTGGGAACATAGAAATAAATAGTCAAATTTAAAAGAGGGAATAGTTTCTTGTATATCTTAGCAAATGGTGCAATTTCTTAGCTTTGCTCTTAGTTTCTATTTCTTCCTACTTTAGGCTGAGTTGCATTCTTTCCAATCATAAAGATCACAAGAGCATGTAGAAACTCGCAAGCTGCTACTCTTGTTTCTCTGTCTGTGGAGTTTTAAGCTAAGTCTATTAACTTTGGCAGAACAGCATCGAAGTAGATTTTATAAAATCAATATAGATATCTACCTTTTTAGTGTAAAGAGGTAGAGTAAACTTCAGTCTTTTTTCAGGATCCCACTTGATGAAATTCTCCTTCTCATTCAGCTTATTTTGGTCGTTGTTAATTATGGAATGAGCATGCCCTCCTATTTTCCCTAATAGATCAAGGACTTTCAATGCGATATCTCTTCTTTCGATGTATCTAAAAAATTAATGTTAACTTCATTTCCAGTTTTGAGCATTTCCAAGACTTAGAATAAATTGTAATGATGAATTAAAATGTTTCAGCTTCTTGATGCTTGGCCTTTTTAGAGGTTTTTGAATCATCATCTACATAGAGATAGTCACTTAGCTTTGGAAGAATATCCTGATACAAATCTACAGTGAGATTGAGAGGAAGTAGATTAAACCATTGCTCTACCATGAGAACACTGTTCATAGCTAACTCTTTGTTTCCTCTTCCCAGATCTAGAGCTTTATATAAATAACTATTCATATAAGCTTTGAACATAACTCCCTTCCATAATGAGACGTTATCAGTTCTTCTATCTTTCCTGTAAAAATAAAACTACTAGTAAAGAATTTGAACTGGAACATGCAATAGCAGATCAAGACAACTAGTAAGTAGCTCATCTTAGTACTCCTCTTGTTTTCCAATTAGCTCTTTGAAGAAAGTAAGCAGCATATTGTAAGTATTCAACTTTTCTCCTCTGAATACCCCCTCATCTTCCTTATCATTTTCTGTGTCGAAATACTTGTGGATGCTGCTTATTTACATAGCTACTTTCAAGAGAGAGTATAGTTTAGATATTCTGGGTGTTTGTTAAGCCTTTTTGATTATCATGCCCGAGACTTAGTTTACCCATCTTAAGAACCAAGAGGTCTTGCACTCTAGCAGGAACATTTCTGCAAAGTTGGATAATCTTACGAGAAACTGCTGATCAATAAATATTTAGATCTGTATTGTTGTTTGCGATGTACTGTACAACGTAATCATCATGCAAACCTTGGAACTGCTCACTCAAAACTCTCTGCTAATTGCTGTCATCACCATTTTCATCTGGATTATTCTTGTTATCTTCTTTGCTTTGATGTCTTCCCTTTTCTACTTTATAGGTTATTCATTAATATGGTTGAAGTTTGTCAAAACAGCATATCGATTAAAATTTAAATGAATGTTGAAACAAAGGGGCACAAAAATGAGATATGATCAAGGTATGGCAGAATTTTAATTTGCATAAGCATTTTTCTTGAATATATCTATAAGGTGTGATTAATAAATGAAATTGCCTAGTCTTTTGCTCAAATTTGTTTGCATTATAGAACCTATGCTTATTAAACAGTTTTTAATCTTATTTATATTTATTTTATATTCTAATTAATGAGTATATTCTTAGCATAATATCTTGAGCTATTTAATCAGTAAAATTATATATTTCTAATAAGTTCAATTCATCTATTCTCTCAATTATAGTAGTTATCAACTCATCATAAACCATGTGGCAAGTAAAATCTGACCAGATTTAGTCTTTGTTTAGCCACTGACGCCAAAATTGAACAGCATCTACCAAACTCTCATAAGGACTCTCACCTCCAAATATTACTGCGTCAGGAATCTTGAGAGTCTCTATTAGACTATTCCTCACAAACTTTTTAATCCAAAGAGCAAAACCTTATCTGTGAAATGCCAAAGCTTTAGTAAAGGAAGCTAGTGCTTCGTAAAATCTTTCTCTATATTTCGCATAAAGCTTTCTATGATGTCTCACTCCTATCTCGCAAACTTTTGAAAAGTGTAGCAAGAATGCTTCTTGAGGCTCTCTATCCAGATTCTGTAAAATGTATGAATATGACTCTATGAAGGAGATTATAATTTATTTATCGTCTTATTTAATATGTTAAAAGTAATAGTTGCTTCTACTTCTTGAGAATTTGCTTGAAGTTTTTAAAATCGTTTTTGGGATCTTCTTGCTATTCGAACTCTTTAATGATTTTATTCTCTGATACTTAGATTAGTTGCTCCAAGTACTTGTAAAGATGTTCATCTCCACTGAAAGTTAAAGATAAGATATAGTAATTTAAGGAGTTTTTGATGGCCTTGGAAAATATTCCCACTGCCTTGATTGTGGAAATTAGAAGCACATTTGTATGAGATGGGTCATCTAGAATCTATTGAATCTTAAGCATGATGTTTCTAAATGTGTCTCTGTGGATGGATTAGTCATTTGTAAGGCACTCTGAAATCTACTAAATCAGCTATCCTAGCATCTCATTTGCGGTATCTCTCACTTCCATGTTCTCGTTCACGCATAGTTCTAAGCAAAGATATTTAGCTAGAAAGATATCTTACAAAAGGTGATTGTGACTAGTTCAATAGCATGAACAGTAATTTACCGCTTAAAGATTCTGATGTGAGTAAACTGCTAAAAACTTATTGATATCTTAGGATATAATTGATGAGTTTACCCAAGAGTTTCATGGCTGTTTTCATGACTCCTTTATGCTGCATATCTGCTATAGGTTGAATTGCAACCTTCAAGTTCCTATACAAGGCTTCAACCTAGTCATCGTCAAGGGTGCATTCATTGCTTAACGAGTGCAGGAACCCCTTCATGATGCCAACTATTGCTTTTATTTCAGGCTTATCAGACTTCATTTGCTCTTGTAGTTATATAAACATCACATCTTGAGACTCGACCAGAAAATCATCCAGACCATATTTCTCATGCAACAACCCTACAAGGGTCCAAATAGTCCCTTTCAAATGTTACAATATTAGCAATTTATATTCACACTGCAGAAGGCTTTCGGAGTTTAATCTCATCTAGGAGCATGACCATAGTTTCCTTAGGTTTAATGAGTTCCTCTATCTCTCTGCTATTGAATTCCTCTATGATCTTGATCAGAAGCTGTAAACTGCTCTCCTTCACTAGACTGTTAGTATCACTTCTAAATGAGAGCAAGCTTGTATCCTTGATCTGCTGCAGATAGGGACTGCATTCTTGTGACCTCAGTTTAAGATATTAAATCAGCAACTCATAAACCTTCTTCTTCACTGAAGACAGTAGTTTGTCTTATTGGAGGGCATTTTACCGCAAAAATTCAAGCAGGCTTACTTTTGAGTTAAAGATCTTGGAAGAGATAAAAGCTAGACAGAATTAATACTCAAGGAAATATTACCTAGATCTGCTTCCTTTAAAGACTAATCTAGTATGTAAATTCTAAGCTCATTCACAACTTGCTCACTATCAGCAAACAAGTATTTGTGAAGTTGCTTCAAGAGCTCGTCAATCTTTTGCTCCATGTGTCTTCTTTTTCTCTCTAAATTAAATTAATGTAAAATGCCAAATCTTTATCAATTAATTGCTATCTACCTTCTTTATGCCTTAATATTCTAAATAAATAATCATTAAATTAATTCCAATTTTAAATAATTATTAGAAATAAAATTCTTTCAATCATTTTTAGAGACTTTGAGAAGAAGTTTGAGAACATATACTGAGGCAGTTATTTCATTCAGAGCATTTTAATCTTATTCTTCATTCTCCTGCTAATTACTTTACTGTAATTAAGTGTTCCTATAATTTTCAAGCTTCTCTAAGTCTTAATGGTACTTTTAGTTCATTTAAGAATCATAAATATGCTATCTCAAGTCTTCTATCTCATCAATTAGTGTTGTACTTTTCTCTTCTATTTGAGAGATTTACTCATTGTTCTCCTCTTTAAGGTCTGTATGATTTTATTGCTGAATTTTCCCATCTTGATTAAAGCTCTTAAATGAAAATATGAATAAGACTTTTCTGAAGATTGACTAGTAAGATTATTTTAATTTTGTGCAATAGTTTCAAGATTTAATGCAGTAATTTGTTACTATGCTGACCTTTGGGATAAACTTTACTTAGAACTCTAATTATTTGCATTATTTTGGTTTGATAAATTGCTTGTTGAATTTTGCTTTTCAACTTAATTAGATTGGCTCCTCTACTCTTAAGATCTTTAAGTTTGAATGTTTTGGGGTGAAATATATAGAATATAAATTGCTTAAGTTAACAGGTTTTGTGATTGAGTATGTTAATTTTAGTCTAAATTATCTGCATCCTATTATTCTACTGAGAAATGAGTTTCCTATTTATGCTCTTCATTCTATATAGGCAGAATATCATCTTATGATATGTGCTCTTTAGTCAGTTCGTATCTTAACTAATTAGGATTATTAATTTCGTGTTCAATTTGTTGAATTTATGCTGGCAACTCTAGATTTACATAGTTTGACATCACTGTTGGGTTTTAATCCTAGTAAACTTCATTCAAACTTTAGTCTATGTCCTTTGTTGAACGCTTTAGTTTTCCAGATTCTAAAAAAAAATATTAATTAAATTAACAGCAAATTCATTAAAAATTAAAAATGCTTTCTATTTTTGATAATTTAAGATAATAAAGATAATTTTAAGGGTTTAATAAATTCTTTGGTTCTTTCATTGGAGAATCTGATAGTTTGCTATATGCTGCGAGTAATCTTCTTTGAATGAACTTTGAGTTCTAGACTGCTCAGAAATTTACTGTTTGTTGCATTTAATATGTTTTTGACTTTTACCATTCTGCGTTACTCACCTCCCTCATGATAGGGAAAAATACTCATTGAGCTGTTAATATCAATTTATTCAAATACAAGATTGAATTTAATTATCAATTTAATTTTTTTTGCATTATAACTGTTAAAATACACGCTTTTACCCCTCTTTTGTATATTTTATTTTTTTAAAAAAAAAACTCCATAGAAAAAAATTAAGTAAGTTTTTAATCAAATGTTTGATTATCCCTTCTATAGATTATTAAATTTCATATTTCTTCATTTCTTTATACTTTGCCTTTAATTCTATTGAGTTTCTAATAAAAACAAATTAAGATTATATTTTCCAAAATAGGCACTCTATTGAATCACATATAATTAATTCGATAAACACCACCCATTATTTTATTATGTTTTGATATGATCAAAAAATGAATTCTATTTTAAGATTAATTCTGAGCATTATTTGAGCATATAGTTTTGAATAATGAATATTTTGGGAGTGAGGATCTAGAATTTGAAGATTTTGCGAGGCTATAGACTTATCAAATATGCTCTACTGCTTATTTTGAATCTGAAACCCATTAACTTAACTATTATCCTCTCTTTCGGGAGAACTGTTAAGCTAGTTGTCAAATGCATCGCTTTGGTAATGATTCTGATTTACTACTGCTGCTGAGTTAGTTCTTTGGTCGTATCTTCCTATCGCACTTTTTGGCAACTCGAACCTTGAATTTATAAGATTGTAATTCGAAAGAGAAGAAGAGGCAACTAATTCAAATTTATGCAACTTAGAGAATATATAATTTAGTATTAAAATTTTTTCAAATATAATAAAAAATAAAGTATTTATTGATAATTTAAAATAACTATTTAAGCAACCTAGTTATTGAGAAAATGCTATTAGCTCCTGACATAATCTATTTCATTCTCAGCCTATATAGAATTGACGTAATTGACTAAGCAATTCCTTAAATTTGTAAACATTAAAATTGACTGAGTTATCTAGTTGATTGAACTTTCTAGACATATGATAATCTGCACCACCTTCTCCAATCTTCACTAAGTTAGAGTCGTTGATAACTTGCTATTGATGCCTCCTTCCTATTGTATTGAATTTCTGCCTTATAGTTACTCCCGTACTTTAACTAGCACTAAAAAATTACTATTTGGAATGCTGTTGCCCTCTGTAAAGCTTTAAAACCCATCACTTTTGTTACTCTTACTTGACACTATGCCCTTCTACTTAAGGTAAAATTTATTGATCAGTTGGGATTAAAGGGTTCTATTTTAAGCAAAAATACTTGTGCTGTTCAGTGATCTGTTATTCAAAGAAGAGTGAGAAGCTTAGGCCACCGTAGCTGAAGGATCTTAAACAAACTTTTTGAACTTCTAGTTATGATACTTCAGAAAATTATTAATCTATCTCTCTTTATTTTCAGGAGAGAATGAAGTTTGCTGTCTTCTTAGACCGGATGAAACGTTTGAGTTTTAAATTATTTCCCTGATCTGGATTTCACTTTGATTAGACTAGTTTACAACATCTGCCTGCCTATCTTCTAAATAACCACCATTCTTTGGAACTCCATTGAATTTATTTTGATTAATTAAGCCAGATCCCATCTAGAAATTTCCATAATTGGTAGAATGAGCCATAGACCTATTTTCTAATCCTCGATTATTTTCATGGCGAGATTTAATTTTAAATTGCTTATTGATTCTCTTCATCCTTTGATCTGCTGGATTTTATTAAAGACTCTCTTTCTCTCTTTTCTTTCTCCTAGGCTTTGAACCTTTAAAAATAGTTGCGCATTCTTGATCTTCAATGCCTATTTGCTATGTATCAATTTACAAATTGATAATCTCCTTCTGCTCTAGATTATTACGGCTTGTTTAGTGAGCTTCCAGGTCTTTGTGACCAAGAGATATTTCTTTTAAAGCTATGATCTTATTTTACTAGGCTTCGTTGATGTTCATATTGCTTCCTGATTTAAAATTTTCTCTTATTAATAAATAAAAACTTCAGAACCTTGATTTACTGAAATCCTTTTTGAGCTTCTTTCTACTGCTACTATGTTCTGGAGTTTATTGTAACTGCTGTGCTAAAGCCTCGTTTAGCTTTTGATTTTTAAGTTCCCTAGCTCTCGGTGTAAGATTCACTTCCAAGATGTTCTCAGTCAGATTCTGGATTTGGAATAACAGATTCTCAAATGAGCCCTTAGCTTCTTCCTTCTAAATGTTTTTGGGGGATTTTAATTACTTTTTTGTCATTTTGCACAAAAATAAAATAGTGTTATTTACTTTTTTGGAGGAAGGGGATCGGGGTCTGTTTTTTTCTAATTATTTTTTAATTTAAAAGGCCTTTTGAAAATCGAAAACATTTTTTTGAAAAAAGAAAAAAAGGATTTTTAAAATTTTAAAGAAAAGTAAAAATTTTTGGGAATAAAGAAATAATAAATTTTTAAAAAGCACTTATTTTCTGAATTAGAAAATCAGTTTTTGATAAAAATATAGAGAAAAAATTTAAAATTTACCCAATTTGATCAAATTTAAAATTTACGGCTTTTTTAAAGCAAAATGGTTTAGCCGTATTCAGAATAAGGGGAGCCGCCACTTAGTCTCTCATCCTTAAAAATCTGTTTCTATGTGAGATAGTCATTATGCAACTTCAAAGGCTGCACCAGTTGCTGCTAAATAGCTCTTAAATATATAAAATGGACTTGTTGAAGATGAAATATTTTGTGTTAGAGGATCTCTTTGGACTGGCTTCAGAGATCTCTAATTTTTTAACCCATTTAAGAATATTATAAAGAATTAAAGCACTATTTTATATTGATTTAAGTTCTCTGAGGCATCTCTCTTAGCTTTAGGCACAGAAGAAAAAATAAGATTGCTACATAACAATAGACTAACTAAGTCTGTTGCTCGCCACGAATGCACTTTCTATGATGTCATTAATTTCACTGGGGCCTCTATTGTGTTAAATGGAAGAGCTCTTAGTAAATGGTTGGAATGCTTAAAAAGAGGGAAGCTCTGGCTCTTTGTTTATTCGAATGAGAGTAGGAACAGACATTAAATAAAAACTAAGCTGATTTTATTCTTAATTACAATCCATCAACTTGTATTTCTACAACCAATCTAACATCAACCTATTTCTGTTAATGAGAAAGAATTTATTGTGTCGAATTTCATTGAAACTGATAAGTGAATTAAATATTATTCTGTTAAATTCTCAGACATCAAATATGAACAAGAAGTGAATGAGAGCAATCAAGTGTAGTGAGCCTTCTCATCATGTGAATAGTATTAGCTTAGTGGTTATTAATATATTATTTATTTGTACACGTGTCAGCTTTTTGTCAGCCACGACTTTCTTATTTAACTTCCTGCCAGGAAATAGATCAGTTTTAGACCTTCTTTACGAATCTACCATTCACTCTGAGCAAATATCTATGATAAATATTTGAGGATATATTTATTAGCTTTTAGTTGGCAACTTAGCTCCTTCCAGAGAACTTCTTACTTACTGGGACGCTTGATCTTCTCTTGTATATTTGTTTCTTGTACTTCATTATCCTTTCGAGCCTCTTCTATACAGGCAAACGACCTATCATAGTTCCTTCCTCTGTGCTTTCGCCATCCGAGTCATCTTTTTATATTTGACCAACGAAAAAAGTCTAAATCAATTTTTTCTTAGACCAAAGGAATTCTTATTAAACTTGTCATTGAAAGCTTCCTGATAATTTCTGTCACTGTGCTTGTAGTTGCTATGAATTTCTCTAGTCTCTTACTAAGAAATTCTAGCTGACATCATCTGTTCTTCCTATGAGGTGTTTAGTATAATATAAATGAGCCATTTATGAGGAAGATTACGCCTTGTTTCTGATTAGATTGTTATCCCAAATGAATTGAGAAAAATACTCTAGTAGAAATATGAATTAGTTAATTTCTTAATCAGAAAGCAGTTTCTGACAAAGTCTGTCTTTTTCTGGCAAGAAGAAGTCCGAATTCGCGTGTTCATCCATTTGCTAGTAGAGATTCAAATACGTAACTAGTTTTCTCATATTCTTCATGTAATTAATAAATATATGAAGAAAATAGACAGCCATAATTTTGTTGTTTGATCTCCTGAATAGCTAGGAGTTAGAGTGCTCTTTTATTGATGAGATAAAGCTCTAACATTCTTTTATTGTTTGCTTAGATAGGGATTGGTTTGGCAAGCTTAAAATAAAGTTTAAAGCTACTTTTTAAATTTAAGCAGGAAGATGGCCTGAAAGGATTAAACATTCCAGGAATTTGAGTAAATTAATGGTTCTAGTTAAAAGTAGGGGTGGGAATTCTTAAAATTTCAACGCCTTGGTGTGAGTTTTGACTGAAGGCGCTTGGTGATGAGAGAGCTGAGGGGGATAGTTGCTAAGGAGAGAAGAATCTCTTCTAGTCATATACTAGTGTAGACATATTAATCATTCATAAAATAATTCTGGCATATTTGGTTGAGTTTATTGTTGAGGGGTAAAATTTGTCGGGTTGGAAATACTTGGTTGTTGATTGTTGTCTTTTATTATCACCAAAATTCATTTAAATAATGCAAAATCAAAACTAATACTCAACGTTAATAACATTTTCCAAATTTTATAATACTAAAATTCAAACTTAATTAATGCTATACACTTTTAATTTTCATTATTTGTGTTTTTATTAAACTAAGCATAGTAATTTCAGGTTGATTAAAATTTTTCATTTTAATATCCAGTCTTGTTTTAAATTCGAGAGATATTACATTCTAAAAATAATTTAAATTCTGTGTGAATGAGCCCCCAACTTAAACTTATTTGATCCAATCCAATTAACCTATTATGTTCTTCATAAATTAAAATAATTTCACTGACTAAAATTCCTATTATCTATCCTGAGAGCTATCTTTCAGTAGATTATTAATCAAGATAAAATTATTGATCTAATATATTTATCTCTATTTTAAATAATATTAATATTGAATTATTTCTTCTGATCATAATTTTAATTTTGATTAAAGGACTCTCTAGCCTCAGTATTCCTTTTAAGTAATTTATGTTTTAAATCTAATTATATTTCTGATTATATCTTTTATATTTTATATTCATTTATTGTAATAGTAGCAATAATTTAATTTCGATTGATATTTGCCTCCACAAATTATTACAAAAATACACTTTCATTAGTTCTAATTAAGTACTCGAAATTTTTTATAAACATATCACACATATTAATTTAATATTCATATAAGTAAATAGAGAAGTAAAAAAATAATAATTTTGTATTAAACTAAAAATGGCAATTTCTGGACAAAAATCAAATTATTTGTTAAAATTTTATTTAGCAATATTTTTGTTAATTTTTAGGCTTTCTTAAATTTTTGATCTTGTTTATTGACTAATAGTTGCTTTAATCTGACACCAATGATTTTATTTGTGCACCTAATTTTCCAGAACTTTTAAAGGCCTTGCCTATTTGCAAGAACACTGAATTTTAAAGCAAGTTTAAAATTAAATTATTAACTATAATTATCATACATTAAATTAATTATTATTATGACTTTCATAATCCTAATATATTCAAAATTAAAATCATAGTTGCTAATTAATTATACGATTCTTAAGAAAAACAGAGTATGATTTTCAAACATATTTATTATAAAAATATTACCTACTCACTTTCAAATCGCAATTTAAATTAAAGATCGATACTTTCAAATAAATTAAATTCAAATTTTTTATATTTTTGCATTTTTTAAAATGAAAGAATAAATTAACCCAATGAAAATAAAAAAATAAGAAAAAAAATAAAAAGGGAAGTTTTAAAAACCTGATTGAATATATTATTTGATTTCATTACTTCAACAAATTTTATAGTTATCTAAAAAGGGTTTCTCCTTAATGCATCTTCATATATAGTGTCTGGGATGAGATAAAGTGTCGCAGCAGTGATAAATAATGAAATAATTGAATTTTAAATTTAATTTTAATTAAAACCCCCATAAAAAAATTTTTATGGAATTTTTGGGCCCTTTAATTTTTTAATTTATGTGCTTATCTATTTTGTTTCAATTTAAATTTTTTATTACTTTGAAAAAATATAAATTATTTATTTATTCTCTATTTAATTTATTTTTTAATTTTTAATTTATAAAAATTTTTTTTAATTTTTTTAATTTTAGGTTTTTTTAGTTTAAGGTATTTTTATGGGGGGGAAGTTTGCTTTTGATTTTGTTGCAATATTTGGACTGATTGCTTAGGACTGAAATTAACATTTTAAAAAAATTCTTTAGATAAGAGCTTTCTTAAGAAAATTTGTAGATCTGTGGTCCAAAATTAGTTAGAAGGTCATTTTCATCAATTTTAAAAGTTTAGAGATTTGGTTTGCTCGACAGATATTAAATCTTCTGCAACATCTCTCTTTAGTTTAAAATTTCAAAATGCTAAATAATTGAGGATTATTGAAACAAAATTCAATTTCCCTAAAATAAATGAGCTAAATAAGATGCCAGCTAAATCACTTATTAAATTAATTTCTTAGAAAGATATTATAATTAAACTCAAAATTTCCCTGTAAGAATAACCTTAGCTTTTTTTAGAGAAAGCAAAAGTCTTCTTCTTTATATTATTTTTACTTCATTTCTAATATGAAATTATTCTTATAATAATCACAAAACAAGAAATATGGCATTTAAGAGAATTGATTTACTCTTAATTTAATAATTTTTGCTAATTTATTAAGTATCTAATTATGAGCATAAATTATGATTTATAGTTTGATAGACTTTCAGTCTGCTTGTCCTAGTCCTTATTTATAAGATTTGACTTCGTGCTACGCCCTTAATAAATAAATATGATTAATATTTAATTGGTTCTTTGCTTGAAATTGGTCATGAATGTGGTCGCAAAATGGTTTGAAATATTGTGATTCAATTAAAAATTATAATATATTCGATCAATCTATTCATATACTTCTTCTATTGATTTTAAATCAATAAACTAGCTTTTCTGCATAAAAATGTACTATTATTGACTAATATAGGCTCCAATCAAGTCAACCTTCCATAAGAAAGATAAAGCTACACAAAAGAAGGCAAAAGTTCATCAATATTTGAATAAATCATCAATTTGAAATACTTTCTAGAGAAATAGCTTGCCCTTTATTTTTTAAATTACAAAAAATTGACTATTCAATCAACAGTAAGAGAGTTTCTTAACAAAGATTTACTTAGTTATAATCTAGATAGTTCAGAAAATTCTAATAAACTTAAACAAAACAGAAATTTTTTAAAAGCAGAAAAAAATTTTAAAAAAAACAAAGTAAGAATTAAATAAATTTTCAAAATTCTAATTAAAAACTGTTTAACAAATGAGTTTACTTCTTCTCATTTCAGGTAATGATCCCCATTTAGAACTTAGTATATTCTATAACACATTGCTCAGATTCTTCTCTGTGGGATTCCATTAGGCTTCTGGGCGCTTCCTCTGCCCTTTTATGAAGATGTAGCTGGTCTGCTATCTCCCAACTAGCTTCCATTTACCAGAGCGTTTTCTAAATCTTCATAAGCAGCCTTTTGTAGGAGTTGAGTGTTCTAGAGTCTCTGAATGAGCTCGAGCTCCTCTTGCTCCATACGAGACACCATTTACTCATGCTCAATTCTCTTCATCTCTTCTCTTTGAGCCTTCTCCTCGATCTGCTGGCGTGTTCTAAGTTACTTTTCTTAGAGGTCTCTGTTACGCTTCTCTTGAGCCTCTTTCTGCTGAGTCTTTATCATCTACTTGAGTGAGGTGTTCTTCAGGTAATCTTGCTACTTTTGAATGTGCATGAAGTCCTTCTGGTCTCGTTTCTCCTGCTTCACGTTATCTGCATGGGTCTTCACTTTCTCCTCAAAGCCTATCTTCTGTTGCTAGATTGACTACTTTAAAATTTCCTTTTGCTGCCTATTCAAAGCTTGTCTGAGCTGTTCCTCTTCCTCTCTCTGTCTTTGTCGCTCTAACTTCTGAGCCTGGTGCTCTTGGTTTCTCTGTCGCTGGGAGATGATGTCTCTCGCTCTCTTCTTAGTCTCCTCTATTTTCTTCCAAGCCTAAATACAGTGGTGAATAAACGATAAGCAAAGATAAACCATTATTTGAAACTCTCCGTTTTAATTCCATGGATGCATCCATTTCTCAATTTATAACATCTGCTTACCTTTTGCTCCTCTTGTCTGAGTAGTTAGATTCTGTTGGAGAGAAGTTTGTGGTCTTCTTCTGCTCTCTTGCGCGCGATCTTAGCAGCGATGAGTTTACGGTGCAAGGTCTCATCATCATCGTCCTCGTACACATTCAAATCCATCATCTCTGAAAATTAAGAGGAATAAATTGCTGCGGCTGGCCATCGGGGGTGCCATTATTTATTCCATTAGTTACATCGTCATAATGGTTTCCATCTTCCATCTACTGAGGGCTGTCTAGCATTTGCTCACTCGACTGCGCTTGGTTCTACAGATAGCTCTTAAAAATTACAAACAAATCCAATGGATATTTGCAAGTCAAATCTTGCTTCAATCCTCCAAATAATATTATCAAAATTAGTTGTATATCAAATAGATTATAATAAAAGTGGCGACAATAAATTCCAAGAAGAAATTTATTTAATAAATTTAAAGAAGCCCATCTGATAGAATTATAAACTCTAAAATTTGAGTTCCTTTTTTTAAAATTAAGAGATAAAATAACTACTTATCAATTTTAAGATTCTGTCTTTTTATCAAGAGAAAAGCAAATACTCTATCTCTCATTGTAATATCTTATAAAAATTCTCCAATTTCTCAATAATGAAATCAATTTAAGTGTAAATCTATACGAGTTCGATTTTACTTTAATTTCTCAAAATTTTTGCTCTTAATTTAATCCCATCTTATTATCTCTACGTTTAATTAAGTTTAAAATAAGTTACCATGATTGAGCTGCGTTAATAAAAATTAATATTTATTATATTCGTTAAAATTATTAGTATAAGTTTATAATTTAAAGCCACCAAACTATAAGAGATAAAATTGGAAAGGAAGCGTTATGAATTAACTATTTTGCTCTTCATTAATTGATACAACTGTGTGAATCGTATTCAAATCTAAGTTAATATGTCAGTCTTTGAAATCCTGAGACTATTCACCGTCCTTCGAGAGCATTTGGGAAAGCATAGATATCCTATGATTCTTCATACTCCTCAGGGTCATCCATTCATTTTAATAATTTAAATCTGCTATTATCATTCTTCCTAGAGCCTTTCTTAATCAAGCTAGTAAGTGAGCTTATCTTTAACAGTACACAAATAATCTAGTTACTTATTGATGTAGGCTTTACTAGGAACCAGCATACTCTTGTTTACTTCTATTAACTTAAAGACTATCTAAAATTGATTATTAATATTAGAATTAAAGCAACTTTTGGAGAGGAGTAGTAATTATAGATGACTGGCCTTGAGTATTTTGGGATGAAGAGGACTAAGAATTGAAGTTGTTTTTAAGGGTGAGACTGAGTCTTTGATTCGTCCACTCTCTGCTAGCTGAGTTGAAGTTCCAATCTCTCTTATCGAGGTTGCTCTCTACAGCCTTCTCTAGTTGCTTTTAATAAGATTGCACTTCCTTCAGATAAGACTCCTACTGACTAAGCATGTACTCATCAAGTGATTGAGATTGCAAATAAAAGTTCATTGAGGTTTGCAACCTTCTCGAGTCATACACTGACTAAGTAATATACACATTTTTCATCTGCCCGAATAAGTCATTCTTTTTCTCAAGGCACCTTGTAATCCTCAAGAACGTTTAGTATCTTCGGTATGTATACAAGTTAATTGAAACCTATTAATTTGAATTATATACTTTCTATATGATCTCTAAATGAAGATAATCTTCTTCATGAAGTCTTGAATTTTACTGTAGTCTATGAATTAGTTCCAAGGTTTTACTCTTTTTCTTGCTCTATACCTAAGATATACTTTTTCAATGACTCGTGCAGCTCTTTTATGTGAAAGTAGGAAAATCTTAGCGTCAATATTCTACTTAATAAAAGTAATAAAGCAAAATCTATTAAGACTAAGTGCATTTCTTATGTTATCTCCAATACTTTAGAATCAGCAATTTGGCTCTTATTTTTTTAAGGAATAATTATCTCCAAAAGGTTTGGACTACTCTCGCCTAATGATTAATCATGAACTCCTTAATTTAAGTCTTATTGAAAAACCTTGTAAGGTATGCATCAAATTTCTCGTCTATCTCATACACATAAGATTCTTCAGGCCTTTTTGCTTTCGATTCTAACATAGTTTGCTAATCTTTGAGTGGACTTAAACTAGGGTTAAGGTTTTCATTTTGCTTCTCAGGACTAGATTGGCAAGTTATTTTAATGCGTTAGTTTTTCTGGCTTAAATTACTGGCATAGTTTATTCCATTATGGAAAGTCTTACTGGTATTGATATCTATTTGAGATTCTGAAGTAGTTGAGTCCTTTTTCTAAGATGAAGAAACTATTCTTGTAATTCGAGTTACCTTTGGTCTGGTGGCAAGTGTACTCGTCTTGACAATTCTTGACCTATTATTTGCATGAAGAGATTGCTTGATATTTATACTTGAGAGGCTATTATCATCAACTTCAAAAGTTGTGTTATCTTAATTATGGCCAATGTCCTTCACTGAAAACGATACATGATTTAGTAAAAACTTGCTTGATTTACCTCCTGATTCGCGCATTCTTCCCCTTTCCTTAGAAACTCCATCAAGCCTCTATTAGCTCATTTACTTTTTTACGGTTTTCGGAGGAGAGCTTTTCACTTACTTGGCTTCTTAAGTCTACGATATAGGATCGCTTATATTAATGCCATTTAGTTTATCTTTGGCTGAAAGTTAAACCTCACCTTCCAGCCCGCTGCTTATTTTTGCTCCATAGCCTGAGTTTAGAGGCTCAAGTAACTTTTTATTTTTATTCTTATAAAGGAGCTTTAGCAAATTTTCAGCACTATTCCCTCTAAGTTATTGATCCTTATAATTTAATGTGCCTTAGATATTTATGTGACTTTATAGTTAACCCTGACCAATAGGAGTACTCATCCCACTATTCAGATGCTGATGCTAGATCTAACTAATTTTAAATTATCATTATTTTAATCGATGGAAGCTGATTTAATCTTTTGAGATTTTTGAGGTCTAAGTTTTCAAGATATACTTGCTGAGAATCATGCTAACTCTCTGTTAAATGAAATACAACGCTAAGCAAGTATTTATGTTGTATTTGCTGTGCCCTTTGATGACAAATTAAGCTTTTGAATTGGAGCTAGAATCTTGTAATTAGAATTTGAAGTTGCCTTCTGATTCCCTAGTCTGACAGAGATGACATTCGGATCCATCTTTGGAGTGACCTTCATTTAAGGTGTGTTGTAAAAGTTTTGCATGGTCTGATTACTGCTCCTCGTTCCTTACTTAGTTGCAGTGGTGGACTGATTGTAATAGCGCTACGAGTCAAGCTATGGTTCAACACTGATTGTTTATTTTTTAAAGACAGCTATTCCTTATGTGATCTGATTTTGCTCTCTCACGTACTCAATCAAAGAAAGGAAATAAAAACTTATCACTGACTGATGTCTTCCTGAGTGGAGATTAGTGTCTCTGTTCCTTGTATACTGGTAGATTGCCTGATTTTACTCACTCTCCAAATCTAAGACTTTCTTTTGATCGTACTTTTCCTTGTAGGTTGAAATCTATTTTTGAGTCTCCAAGTTTTGTTCAAGGAGTACCTTCAGCACTTTTTCTAGCTTTTTATTGTACTGAATTTGCACTTTTGACTAGCTCTTTGCTTTTTGAATCAGCTTCTTTATATTGAAGTAGTTTTGGATTTCTGTTTGCGTATTTGTGCTGCCCCTATTGACTCCCTCATTCGTACTTTTATCAAAAGCAAAAAGCTACAAATTTAGTTACTCTAAGCGTAATTGTTTGTATTACTAGAATTTTGGTTCTACTGATTATTTTGCTCTAAGAATTAGATTAACCGGAGCTTCCATTTACTTACTTAAAAGCACATTAGAAATACTCCTTCAGTTCATTGAAGAAAGCCTATCGAGAAACTTGAATGCAAATAGCGATGCAAACCTAAGGATCAACAATGCATTCTTTTAGAGCTGCTTGTAAGATACGCATGTGTCGCTTCCTTGATTCTTTCATCTACTCGACCTATTAAGGATCAGCCTAAGACACCATAATTTCGTTCAGGTGCAATTCTTAAAAAGCAAAAATGCTATTCTTAATATTCAGCATGGACAAAGTCATCGAAATTCATACCTTTAAAGGGCTTCAACATCTTCTTCACAGATTTTTGGAGTTTCTTAATTAGAGGTTTGTCTTCAATTCTAATGTTAGAAGTTTTATTTAAATGAAAAGTTTCAACCTGCTGCCTCTAATTTTCTTTCTAGAGTACCCCAAACCATGCAGATGAGTCTGTGTATTTGGGCTTTAACTTTCTATTTTTTAAGTCAATCATTTGCTTGAAAATGTTCATGTCCTCAGCCCTTGATATTACTGGCTTTACAACATCTTAAATAGTTTGGATAACACCTTAAAAATTAATGAGACTGTAAATTAAACTTGCTTAATGCTTGCTAATTAATTCTGCTCCTGTTGCTACTTCGGATCCAAGAATTGCTGCTATGCAGCCTGATCATTCTTAGCATTATTTTTATTTTTGGCCGAAGTTTAGGGCTATTAAGGTTAAAGAGGCAGTAGATTAGGATGAGATGATGATAATCTATTCTTTTTGAGGTTACTTAACATTAGAACTTGCTATACTATTTTAGGCTTTTCCTGGCAATTGGCTTTTAACTTTTGGCTTTCTGAGGGGTTATAGGGTTGAAGCAAGAGAGTGAGTTTAGCTACTCAACGGTAACACTTTATCATCAGTGGGTATGTTACTCTTCAAAACTTATTGAATATTGTAAGTCTCCTCTTGCTCCCCTTCTAATGGGTTTTCAACCTAGTTTTCCTAAATCATAGCTTATTATTGAGGTAGAAGAAGTTAATTATTGGCTTAGCTTTAGAATCATTTCTTAAATAGGTTAACTATATTTGCAGAGGTCATTATAAAATTAAACTGGTATAGCATTATATTTTTCATTGGCTTCAAGATAAATAGCTTGCTAATTTTAGACAATTTGCTAGATTTGGAGTTACAATTAGAGCATCAACTGCTAGTGTTGCTGCTCATTTATGCTTCCATTTACAAGAAGTTAATTCAACTGCTGAACTTAAGCCACAATCTAATTATTTGTTGCGAAAATGAATCCTCCCGTTTGCACTTGCTGCTATCCTTGACTATACAAATAAAAAATAGACTCTGCTGCGACTGAATTCAAATCAATAAGAGTTTAAATAATTATTGAATTAAAGAAGGCTGCTGTTATTATAGAGCAGAGCCCCCAATGTTAATCTTTTTGATCTTCTTGTTTTGAGGAGTTTTGAAATTTTATATAGCTTATTGGTTTGTGACAGAGTTGACCGTATTTGCTTGAAACATTGAGCCAGCTGGCATATTGACTACATGCTATGGATTCATGCTTAATTTAAATAGAAGGAAGTAGCATCATTATCAATAATCTTATTAATATACTTAATTGTTTATTGTTAGTTGAATTAACGGTACCAGTGCCACTTTAATGAACCTACTGCGCAGACTGCATAAGAACGAACTGATTCCCTCCTCTCATGGTCGAATTCATGTTTATACTTGAGTTATTGGACTGAGGTGCTTGCAGATTCTGCTGTTGCTGTTGTACTTGCTGATGCTGTTATTGGTATTGCTGTAACAGCAGTAACTGCTACTATTGAAGCGATAGGATATTTTAAGACTGAATGGCTTAATTAGAAAGTGAGAAGGGTGATTAGTATTATTGAAGAAGCATTTGCTGCTGGAACAAAGAGGGTCCTCCTAAACTACTTGCAGCATTTGAGGAGGAATTTGTAATTGCACCTAGACTTGATGATCCTGCGGCCATTTAAGTGATAGTGTAAGATGGTCCTAGTGATTATTATAAAGTAGATGAGATATTTATTTTTGCTTAAATTGATTAAATATAAATTATTAGGTTTTATTAAGATTATAATATTTAAGCCTCAAATAATAAAACACTTTTACAAAATTTAATTCTAACAATAATAATCAAGTGGTGTTTTGCTTAATTATCTATTTTAAGATGACTTTGTTTGATGCTAATAAAATTAATTTCTCAAAACAATCTAATATTGAGGACCAGCACTAAAAATATAACTGGATTCTTAGTTATTGTTTGAAGGTTACTGATTAAGTTGGCTTTGGAAAGGACCACCACAAATTAAAATCTTAATTTCTAACCAGTAGGTGCGTTGGTGTATTAAAATACTTGCTGTTTCTGAAACCCCTAATTCTAATGAGGATTTTAAAGAGAATTCATGTTAGCAAGGGCGATGTTATGCGGTGCAATTACAAGTGCGTTTTTAGTTCTTTTTGGAGGCGACTGACTGCTTTATTAAAATACTGGACCTCCAACTCCTTAAATTAAAAATCCAACGAGTATATTATTGAATTTGTTGATAGAGAAACTACTAGTTGATATTATTGGCCATACTTTATTGTTGCAACCAAAATTAAAATAGCAGCTAAGCTTGACTTTAGAGTAAGAATTGCTGTTAAGGAGTCAACTAGTTGAAAAAGAGGTTATCCGAGGTTAAAGTAGCCATGCCTCCACTACTTGGTGCGAGAGGTAACACTGACCCTCCCTGCAATATTCAATTATCCTAATTTACTAATAAATAGATAAATTACTCAGTTATTGCAATAATTCATTACTATTATTCATTTTATTAGATTATAATTTATATTTCACTACAAAGCTCATTCTACTATCCTACTCACCACAACTATCTTAAAAAAGTATAAAATCAAAGTTTAATAGAATCATAAAATAATTTTAAATATCCCAAAAAGAGAGATTCGATAGAAAAATTACAAAATCCTATTAGAGTAACGTAAATTACAAAGAAATTAATAAATTTTGATAATATCGAGAATATACTTTTTCATTGAGGCCTCCTTTGCTAAATTCTATAGTGATAATAAATATCGACTGCCTTGCCTATCTGATCTGCGCTTACAGGCTTGTGAATTACTTCTTTCATTCCCACTGCAAAGCACTATTTCACACTCTCATCATTTGAAAAGGCAGTAAATAAAATATTTATTAACTGCTACTATCGCTAGCTTATCTCCTGTCGGGTATTGTAATGTCGGGTGCTTAGACTTCATTCTGTTAAGAATTTATATAGTCGACTGATAATCTTTAAATTGAATTAATTTATTTTGATAACCATCCATAACTGGCATATTTAGATCCATGAATATCAGTTTACAAGTAAAATGAAAACTTAATCTTAAATTAGTTTGTATCTTAGGTCACAGCAAGTTTTTGAAAGGCACCTCTCAAAAGCCTCTAGAGCCTCTTAAAAAATTATTATACCAATATATAAAGGATTGTCTTTGCCATTAGAAGCCTTGTCCACTTGCAATCCATACATCTCCCTTAGGATGATTTCCAATGGAATCAAGTTGAAAACATTGTCGTCTACTATCAATATTTAAGCCTAGCAATCACAATCCTTCCTTTGCTTATCAAAATACAAGTAACTATTTTAGAAGCTGTGAGTTTTCGGTATGAACTGTTGGCAGCCTAAACTGAGACTCTTCATCTTGATCATTCTCCTCTATCATCATGTCCTAGTTGAAGTTGCCAGAGGGAACTTACTATATATCGGAGGGATCTCCTTCAATCTAATTTACCATACATATCATCATTACATTTTGATTATTCTCCCACATTAAGGATATTCCCAGTATTGCAGTCGATGTTTATCATGCTCTGCGGCTCTTGTGATATTTAGTTGAAATTGAAGAGAGGAGACCCTCCTCCATCTTAATCGTTAGGGCCTTTTTTCTTGATTTTGATTACTGAAGAGCCAGAGTTCATTAGCTTTATCTCTTCCTCAATCATTTCTTCCCCTAGAATTGCTTAATTATCTTTGAGCTGAGAAGATTTGAAGCTCGACGGCCTGAAAGGAATAGGATTGCAAAAAAGATTAAAATGTATTGAGAGGGGGTGAGGACATCTAAAACTCCTTATTTGTGACTTGGCTGTCCGTCTCTCCACCTATCCTCTAAATTATGGAAGTTAAGTTGCTCTGAAGAGTCGGCCTTATAGCTTAAGATGGTTGTTAATTAGGTGTATTACAATTATAATAAAATCGCTGACTTATTATAAAGTCTCTCCAGTCGCGGCCATCTCTAAAGAGGAAGCTTGACGTCTTCGATCCTCTCAATTTCTCCTTGCTCAAGCAAGCACGATCCAGAGCGTACATCCCTGATATGAATCTCATTCCATTCTTGGAGAGTCGCCTCCCTCAACCTAAGTCTAGGGCAGCAGCTCTCGATCATCTTTCTTCGTTTTGGATCCTTGAATTCTGACACTCATCCTCAGCTCACCTACCCTGAGGTCGGTCGGATTTTGGGACTCTGGGTTGGCGCAGAGAATATGATCGTGCAACGCTGGAAGCGCAATGTTTACGTGGTGATATTTAGCAAGACTAGGCGAGGGCGCAGTCCACTGCTTCCCCCAGAAGCTGAACGTCGGATCATTTCGATCAAGGTGCTGAATGAAACTGCGCACCTAAACTTGAAGCAGCGCTGCCATTATCTCCATCACTCTTTCGGCATTCCTCTGCTGTCTAAATTCTGGCTGAGACAAGTTTATCGCCTTAATGGTGTCAAGTATCGTGCCGCTGGTTACCAGTATCGCTGAAAGGAGGATAAGGAGCAGGAGGCCCAATCTCGTCAACAAGACTTCTCCCAGCTCGTCGCTCGGTGGATTCACGAGGGAAGGCGCCTCGTTTACATTGATGAGTCTTCTTTCAACGCCTGGTAGTCACCCAAGAAGAGCCAGCTCAAGGATCGCATGAAGGTTCAGATACCCAGCACACGTGGGAAGTCTTTGTCTGTCATTGCAGCAATCAGCGAACCAGGCGGCCTTCTCCACTCGTAGATTATATCATGCAGCAATAATCTCCAGCAATTTATAGCCTTCATTAGGGAGCTCTCGCCTCACCTCCCTCCTGGGAGTGTTTTACTAATGGATAACCTCTCCATCCACAGAAGCTCAAGAGTGCCGCTCGCCATTCCAGTAGATTGCGCCATCGAGTTTTTCCCACCTTAAAGTTGCTCACTTAATCCGATCGAGCGACTTTGGTCTTTGGGCGATGGCTCTTTCCTCCGCTGCTGTTGATGCGTTTACTTTGTCCACGCAAGCAGTTTCTATTTCCTCCTATTCCTCTTCGATACATTCAAGGAAGCCTGCTAACACTCCTCCAGCCTGAGAGCATCTCTCAAATCAGACAGGAGCATTCCCTGGTATCCTCTGTCACTCAGACCCAAGTCGTTCAGTCTCTTCAAATATGAGTGGGTGGAATCCGGTAAATGGCAGAGCTCTGTGCATTTTCTTATCTCTACTTTTTCAATACACGGGCGCCTCCTCAGGCCTTCGCTTTAAGCATAGCAGCGATGAGGTAGCAAAGTATCGCGTAGCGCGGTTGGGTCTTGGTCTACTGCCTATCTCATGACACCTCTGAAAGCTTACTCAAGTCGTCCCAGGGCTTCTTGGGCATCCATCACCTTAGCTCTCAATTAGTGGAGCGCATTTTCCTCTCGGACAACGCCAACTTTGGCAGCCATTATTTAAGGAAGCTCTGAAATCAAGGTCTCTTTCTGCCGCTGAGCATGTGAAGGGCCGTGAAGGATAATCTCTTGTTGTTTACAGAATGGGCTAGAGTCATCCAAGATCAGAGCGGAATGGTAGTGGTTGACTTGGAGTTGAGCTAGCGGGTCCCAAAGCAAGGGCTAGCCTCATTCTTTAACGGTCTTAGAATGGAGGTCATTGGCTTTACCCAGGCTGTGGGAGGAATGGAGGGTCCCACTGGACTAAGTTGACTATTCCGATTACGCGACTGCCCTACTTTGGAAATCATGGCGGAGCTCTCGGAGGGTTGACGGACTCAATGGAGGCAGGCAGTAGGAGCGGTGGCGGAGCGGCTGGTCTGGCTTGGCGGTGGTCAGCATCTTTAATTGAAAGTGATCGTTAAATAATTAAGAAGTGGAGGTCGGTTACTAATCAAATTAACCGGGGGGGGGGACTGGAACTTTAATTAAGAATTCGCTGACTCGTCTTCTGGCAATAGTGCTGTTCTACTACTACTACTACCCCCCCCTCATAAAACCAGTTAGCGAAATAATCTTGAACTTGTATTAAGTTATTCTACTTCCGCAATTAACTTCCATCTTGAGCTATTAGGGCAGGTGACTAGTGATAGTAAACCTTCTTACTTTCAAGTTTTTGGATCGTAGGATACAAGAATCCATACTAAACTCAATATAAAGTTCTCAAAAACTAAAATCCAACGTAGTCAAGTTTACTTTTGAAGAAGAGACCTCAACAAAATTAATAAATAGTAAAAATTGAAATGATAAAAACTCGAACTCTAGTCTTTTCTGACTTTCGTCTAATTTATATCTTGGTATTTGGGAGCTTCTTTAGAGTTACTTTTTCCACTATCATTCTTCACGAAGAAGTTTATTTATAAAAATCATCTATAATCTTGTTTTTCTTTACTGCGCTTGGATTCATTATTTGTATTTCCATTAAATTAAACTTCTAAACTTTAAAAAGTTCTTTCTCTTTGGAATACCTATTTAATTCTGATTTGTTTAAACAATAAACTTCAAAATATTACTAATATATTTATTATGATAATATATTTATTTTTGTATTTGGTGTTCTGCACTAGTCAAAGATGACATTACGTTTCCATTTTTGGAGCTGCTCTTATCTGGGGCTTACGCATCTTTGCTGTAAATGATTCTTTCAAAATCCTGAGACGATATCATTTGGTTAATTGGATAGATGTCTTGCTTTTTATTTTTCCTATTGAAATTTGAAAATGCGACTGAGTCAAGAACAGCATTTTCAATCAAGCTGAACCTCTTTATCTTCCCCTTCTCTAACTTATTGCTCTCCACATTTTTTAGTGACATCTTACTCTCTTAAATTAAACACCATAATTTGAATAACAATTCATTATAGAGACTCTTTATAAAGGGTCTTCTTTGTGTTAATTCTGCTTTTGCGAGAGAAGTTAGCTTAAATAGGATTGTTAAAGTTAAGATTAAGGTTGAGAATTGAATTCATAGAACTATTCTTGTCTTGAGACTGCAATATGTAGTTGCTTTTTGCACTGCCTGACTTGCTATTGTTGTCGTGATATTATTGAGAATTATTATGCTAACTTTGATTATGGTTTGAGGCCACGTGGAACTGTGAAAAGTTGTTAGTTAACCTAATCGAAGAAATGTCCACGTCTCCTCCACCAAAAATTCTTCTCTAAGATTAGGATAACATACACAATTATAGATTGATTGGAAGAGTTAACTTTTGGAAGACCTCCGATTTAGTAAAGAGCCGCATGCTTACAAAAATAAAATGAGGCTTTGAGTTGTTAATAGGACTTTCGACTCTACTAAATATTCCACCGCTCTCATCTTAGATTGTGATATTTTTACTTGTTTGCACTGAACTCCCCTCCATCTTTCTGCGATTTGAATCCTGGATGATTTGGATTCTGTACTCATTTTGAAGTTTGACAGTTACCTACTACTTAATAGGCATTGTTTGCTTTCTGCTCATTTGAAGATAGTATTTATAAAAAATTAGTATCTCTGCTACTGAGCCTGATGAACTGGTAAGCAGGCTTCTTGTTACACTCTTATCTTGAAAGTTACGCATGTGCCTTGTCCTTCTTTAGAAACGATAGAGATGTCCCCTTTCAAAGCGTGAGCTATGTCATTGCTTAAGCTCAAACCCAGGCCAATCCCTGATGTTCCAATCACACCGAAATCGACTTTAATAAATAGAAGCACAATAAGAAATCATCTTAGGAGGAGCCAAATATCTGGAAAAAAAAATTTTTTGTTGCTTAAAAATTCCAGCAAGCTTAGGTTCAGGAATGCCAACCCCAGAATCTTGTACTTGCACAACAAGGTAGCCGCACTTATCGCAGGTATCATATTGACTGGTATGTTAGCTTGTTTAAGATTTATCATTGGATGAAGATATGGGCGAATCTAGTGGTTTGAAGTCTATGATTATTTTAATGTCTCCTTAAAGAGTGAATTTAACTGAGTTCTGGACTATATTTACTAGTATTTATTGATATCTCTCCCAATCATATAAAAGTGAATATAAAAAAATTAAAAACATCAGCTACTAAATATCGAGGGATATCCTTCTTCTCAAATAAATTTGCATTAAAAAAGGAGTATTATTTCTATAATTGTATAGTTTGTTTATCTAAGCCTTGACCTTAGCTTGCAATTAAAAAATTAGATCTTAAAGAGGTCCAGAATTTGCTAAGACTTCTCTCTAGGTCTCTGAGATGAAAGATTAAGAGTGACTTTGCCACTCTTAAATTGCTAAGTGTCTATTTGACTTTTAAATAGGAGGTATA
The DNA here is from genome assembly GCA_027382625.1 of Tetmemena sp. SeJ-2015. NCBI lineage: Eukaryota > Ciliophora > Spirotrichea > Sporadotrichida > Oxytrichidae > Tetmemena > Tetmemena sp. SeJ-2015. The sequence continues at coordinate 107,480 of JAJKFJ010021287.1, forward strand.
TTAGTTTACTGCTGCAGTTAATAATTTAGAAATAATGAATCCATTAAGCTGCTATTAATTAAGAAAGAGATGGGTTAATTATTTGTTTAGTATTTTAAATTGAGAAATAATTCTGGAGAAATATTAGGGCCATAATATTGCTACTCTACTAAGCCTGATAAGTTAATTATTGAGTTGAGGGGATTCATTAGCTCGTGCGAGAGAGTAGCAGTAAGCAACTCCTGATATTTGAGTTAGTGTTTTTACTGTTCAGCTCTTAGTAGGTTAGTTACATTTTTCACTATAATGAGAAAACTTTCCTTATTAAATTATAGAAAAAAGAAACTTATCGTTGAATAAGACGTTGCAAACTTCTAACTCGACAACTTCTGGCTCTGAAGGAAAAAGTAACTGATTAGCTTCGTTCTGTGTATTAATGATGAAGTATTTTAAATAACTATATAACAATTAGAAGTACTGCTTTTGCTGATTATATGAGTGAAATCTCTGAATAATGTCTTCGATCGAAAGCAAGTCTTCATTTGAGCCATTATCTCGATTGTTTATCTAAATTTCTATTAAGATATAAAGGGCTGAATATTTATCTTGCCGAGTAAATATGGCATGAATAAACCTCTTAACAAAGAGCATAAATTATTCATAAAAATATTCATTTTAGAGGAAGAGTAATTGTCTCTTCGCATAAAAAATAAATATGGTTGTCGCTCCAATTTTCGGAGTTTTCCCCTTGGCTTAAAAATTTTCTCAACTCTTCATTGATGATATTAATAAAAGATAAAATTGATGAATTATATTTCCATGTCTAAACTGGCTAAACAATAACTACTGAATTAAATTAGCTTCTTACTTGAATTAAAGTTTATGAGAATCCCTTCTGGGAAATTGCCTAGGACTCTTTCATAGGAAGCCCTAATAGTAAATTATAATTTAGAGTTGTGGATTGATAGTTGTATAGGAATTGTTTCTTCCTGCCTTAAACTACGGCAATTAGGGAGTATGTGAATGCTACAATTTATTTATTTATGATAAATTTTAACAACAGTGATAAGTTGGTAGGTGCTCCAGGCTTATTTATAGAACACACCATTATATTTAGGTGCTTCTAACCCATTTGCTCCTATATCCATATTTTTCATGCTTAAATTGAACTCATTACCATTAAGCAAAAAGGCAAAGAAACATCAATATAAAATTTAACTGTAGAAGCATTCCTCGCATATTCCAATAGCTCCAGTGCATTTTATATTTTGCTTTAAAATAATTGTGCAGACTATTGCGCATTACACAAAATTGAAAACCACAAGCACACTAAATCTTTGAGATTGTTTAACTCCTAACATGAAAGGAGCAATAAGTACTAAAATCAAAAACAAATTCAACACTAAATTACTAAAAATATTGAAAGCATTTGTATATTTATTATTCCTTGAAAGTGATTTACTATATCGAGACAGAAAAACAAGAATCGCATAAAAGACAATTAGGCATACCCAAAGAATTATATTGAACCTTGAATTATTTTGCGCTATATCATAAAATTAAAAATCACTAAGCTCGTTGTAGATATAGTAGTCCTAATAAGAGTAAGAGTCATAATAAGCGAATATCTTCTAAATTAGGCCAAATATCATGACTAATATCACAACTATGTTATTTTATAGCCTCTTTTTTCTTCTTTAGTTGTAGTTCAATTAAAAAATAGAAAGGAGTAGTACCTTCTCCGTATTATTTTTGATTTTATAGGGTCTTTAAAGACTTCCAAGAATATAAAAATAAATTTGTGAGCTTATAATTTAAGCCATTAGATATTTTTGAATGTTGCATCAAAACTTGGCCCAGAACTGAAGTTATTAGCCATATTTTGTATGTTAAGGTTTGCGGTAGTGGCCCTCTAGCCGTAATATAGGCTTGCTTTACTACTTTAGTCCAAAAGGTTTGACATATTATAGCTAAAAGCTAAATGATAAAGTTTTAGGAAAAGAGTATGAAGATTCATGATTAAAAACAGTTGAATACTATATTTTTATTTATTTTGAATTTCTTGGGAGATAATAATCAAATATAAAGTATTTGCCAGTATTTAATTGGTTACTAAAATTTAGTTTAGCTGCTCCTTCTCAATGACTAACATTACTCTAATTTAAACTTACTTATTTTGGCTTATATTTAAAGAATATATGTAGATTAATCCGGCCTCACCAATCTACAAAAAATGCATTTTGCTCAAGCAAGTATGGGAGCCAATTTGGCTATGGTGGTTACAGCCAACGCAGCAGCACTCACCAGCCACAAGGGGGTGGGTTGGCGCTCCAAGATTTCTTGGCTATCATTAGCTTTCACCGAGGCAAGTACGTGAAACCTCACGCAAGGTAAGTGAAAGAGATGAGTCGCCGAAGCCCTGAGGCTGATTACTGAAGTGTTGAGTGGCGCTGCGTAGGCTATAACCAACGTGGCTAAGCTGGCTTAGTCGTGCTCCCATGCTTGCTTGAGTAAAAGAATTTTTTGTCAATTAGGGAGGCCGCCTTCATCAACATTATTATATAAGTCATCGAAAAAGGAGTTGTTAGATTCTATTTTAGCAAAAAATTAAATTCACACTTTTTTAGGCAAAATTTCTGAATGGGAAATTTGAGTATTTTTATATTATATTTTCACCTCCGATTTTTTAAAAAAGTTTTCAGTTTTCTTCTGTAAAGCTTAGAGGACGAAGCTCTTACATCTGTGTTAAAACTTGATATTGTAAGCTCTCCTTGTGAGAGAGATTGGTAGAATTCAAAAAAAGGCAATTTACAGATTTATTTAATCCACAATTATAGGGAATGTTCTTGACCAACTTGTGAATTATAGATAGTTTTGAAGCTACTTCTAGTTGAGTAAAAATACTAAAAACAGTGGCTACTTACTGTAAAACCTGACTTCATAACCAGAAGTCTAAATCGGGGCTGAACGGATAATATTATCATAAATTTCAAACTACCTTCATTAATTTGCTAATTAGAGAAAATAAGTTGATCTACATCCTAAATTAAAAGTTTTCTCTCTTATTTTCCCTATAAATAATTACCAAAAACTGTTTTCTCTAATGAAGGCTACTCTTGATGATAAATATGATTTATTAATTTTTAAATTCAAATTTAAGTAGGATTTGTTTATAATAAATTATCCTCTTTCTCTTAACTAAAAAGTAACTTTATTTCTATATAATTTACTATAACTTCGAACAATTTGTTTCTGTGCTAAAGATATGTAAACATATTCTAAGTATAAAAATTCAAATTTATAGTAGCTATATTAGAATAGGATTTTAAACTTATAAAATACAATTTAAATTTACCGAATTTTTATCAATAAGCTGATATTAATTTTAAATATTTGCAAATTATTTAATTTTAACTATAAGTCGCTTTATAAATTGTGTAAATAAATATTCTCACATTATATTCAAGTCATTTTTTAAATATATGATAAAATTATTATACTCTACAAATCATAGGTAAGAAATTTTTAGTTATGGAAAATATGTATAAAAAAATTAATTTTAAAAGGCGCGAGCTAAATTTTTTAAATATTTTTACCTCATACTATCGAGTTTAAATAAAAATTAATTAAACTGTAAATTTTCATTTAAAAAAATTATGAAGATTAATCTCGATATAGAAAAAAGTTAAATAAGGTATTTTAATAACCTAAATGTTACAGTTCTCTAATTTTTAATCCTTCCTAAGTCAATATTAAATAAATAGTTAACTCAAAAATTAAAATTTTACTAAGAATTAAATTTAGACTAAAAGTCAAGTTCATCGCTTAAGAAAATTAATAGATATAGCTAAATTTAACTTTGTAAATTGCTTCTCTAATATAAGTTTTATAAAAATAAGTTTATTCTTTTGTTTTATTAAAGCAACTATATTTAAAAAAAGTTAAATTAAATTTTAAAAGGTAAATTATTTTTTTCAAAAAAAATTTATAAACTTTTTTTAAAATTTTTAAAAGAAAATTAATTTTTAAAGTTGCAAAAAGAAAATATTATTTGTTCAATTTTTATTGAAAGCCTTTAAATTGTTAAATTGTTTATAGTGCTCCCAGATTTCACGTAGTTGATATTTTTAAAGCTTCTGATTGTTAATCTAATGAAAGCTTTTTTTTTAGTTTTTTTTTTAAATTTTTCAAAAATTTAAATTTTAAAAATATTTTTTTGGTTGGTATTTAAAATAGATTTAATTTTTGGATGGGATTTTTAAAAATAATTTTTTCTTTAATTTATGATCTACCACAAAATATAATTTATTTAAAAGCAGACTGGTCGTCATTAATTACTACTTATTCCTCTTTTGGAATTATTTAATTTTCAAGATTGTTAGTGCTTTGAATCCTAGATTTTATCTTTTTAAAGTTTTAAATAGCAATGTTTTCAAATGATTAAGTTATATACTCGCTCTAGTTTCTCTTACTTTTTATCATTTTCCTACTAGAAACTTATACAAATAATAATTGAACTTGGATCACTGGCTTAGACTAGCTTTGTTTCTTCAATTGTTTATCGAGTTTTTTTTTATTATGCAATAACTTATATAAATTTGGTTCAAAATATTAATATTTCTTAGAATCACAGAATTTTATTTTATTTCAAAAATTTCAAAATGCAACCTCATTTTCGTATAATCTTTTGCTGAAGAACAGGGAGAAATGCAAAAAATATTTTTATCATAGAAATTGGATTGATTTAAACTCTAAATCAAACTAATCAAACAATTGAAAATCAGCTAGATAAAGTTGTATTCATACTCAATTCTTCAATAACATATTGAATTTTGCATATTTTATTAGAAATAATTAAAATCTAGATTCTGAAGAAAACATATATGTGTCTTAGATCCAATTATTTATAAGAATATTTTAGTCCATTTTACTATTGAATAGAAAAATAAGAAAATTGCTTTTATTCTTGCATAAAAACTATAACGAGAATTTGAATGATAATCCAAAAGCATATTTTTATATCTTCCCACCTGAATTATCTCGGCTGTTTAGACACTAAAATTGCACCTTGGGAGCCTTTAATCCTCGAAGAGGGGATCATTAATCTAGAATCGATCAGATCCAACTTATTTTTAGTATTGTTTTCGTGCGGGTTAGTTGCTCATCATGATGTGATGGCGTCAACCTAAGTTAGAGCTAAAACTCCCTTACCTCTGCATTAATACAATATAAGATTTTAAAGCGTTTCCTACTCACTTAATCGCACAGTAATGCTAGGCAAAAATCTCTGTACTTATCTAAACCAATTTTAGGGTAAAATAGGGTTTTAATTTTAAATTTCTAACTAAATAAATTAGAGTCCTAGATCTTTATCATTTATATTTGTGTTTCCAATTTTTTTAGATTTGTTTTTTCCTTTGTTAAAATTAAGTATTTAATTTGTAATTTCTTATTCTTCTCCTATGATTAATTATACATTTATGTGTTTTAAATAAAAATTAAGTTCTTTTATTTTAATGTAAGATAGTGTAAATTTCATAAATCTCGAATGACTTAGCAATAACTGATCTATAGTTTTTTAAAATCATAAATATCAAATTATAGACATTTTTTTATCGTTTTGCTTTTAAATTTAATGCGGTAACAACTCAAACCAGATTTATTTTTATAATACTGAGGAAACAACTTTTTCAGTTTTTTCTTCTGCGATTTATCAGTAGAGAGGAAAGTGTAGAAAATATTTTTAAAGATCCTCAAAATCAGAAAAGCGAATCTTACTTTATTAGGGATGATGAGTCTCTTTGAATATAGAGAAAAATTCATTATAAAAGACACATGTATCCGTAGTTGAGAACCTGAGAGCTCTTAATCTTATACTTGGCAGAATTTAACGATAAGTCCAATTTTTAAGCCATACCTATTACAAATCACTACTAATCTTTAAAAATTTTGATTGCAAACACTTGATAATAATAATTTCATATGTGCAATAAAATAAATGCTTTAGTATATTTGTATGATTCTCTTTGTCTCTTTCTGTTCTATCATCTTCTTTAATTCATTTCCATTAAGTCCAATATTACTAAGATATTTACTAGACTTAAGATCTAAAGAGCTGAACTACTTTATTTTCCTGCCTTTTTTGTTAATTTATTTCTTTGTTGTACCTTATATCTTCTTAGTTATTCCTTGCATTAAAAAATAATAAAAATAAATCATATTTTAAAAAGATTTATAAACGGAAACTCCCATTATAAGCTAATGCTTTGTAAATGCTCATTTGCCTTATAAATAATAATAAGTGTCACATGTTAATTAGCAACTACTCTACTGAGGGTGCTTGAGAAAAGACATAATACAAATCTCCTGACTGAATCGCAGTCAAAATTTTGATGAAGATACACTTTGCTTGCACTCACATCGAAGTTTCAATTATCAAGCATTTGTGTCTTTGAAATAAACTTTCAACAAGATAAAATTTATCGAGGCCTATTTTGAGCCATTCTTATTTTAATGATGATCCATCATGTTTAAAATTCATTTATCTAAAATTTATTCTGTATAAAAATTTCTGGCTGGTCTTCCATCTGTATTGCCATTCTTTGGTGTCTTTGCCATCCTTTCTCCAAAGTCCTATATAAGCTTAAAAATTTTTAAAAAAATTGAAACTTTTCTTTTTTTAAAATTTTAAAAAGGGCCTTTTTTTAAAAATTTAAAGGGGCAAAAAATTTTTTAATTTTGGGTCTTACTTTTTAGAAAAAAAACTTGTTTTTTTTGGGGGGAATTTTTATTTTCCCTTTTTTTTAGCTAAAAAGGATAAATTTAAAAAATTAAAAATTGTGGTTGGAAAAATTTAATTACAATTAAAATTTAATTTTGGTTTTTCTTTAAAGGAAACTAAGAAAAAATTAAACTGATCAAATAAAAATTAATCTCCAATCGCTCCAATGTCTTAAATATTTATAGAACTCCGCCCCTTAGAATAATTAAATTTAGCTATGAACGAAATCATTATAGACTTCAAATTTAGAGTCGATCCTTCCTCCCATAATTCACATACTGGCCTTTACGCTATTCACACTGAATTCTTTTGATTTTTCAAACAACCTAATTAGCAACTATATTATCCTATAAGAGTATCTCTTAAGTCATTGAAATAAGCTGTTCTCTGAAATTCTCATAATCAATTTCCTTTATAACAAAAATATGAGAGTATAGTTTCCTTCATTCTCAGGGCTAGAACTTTATCCATCTTAGATTCCTAGTTGCAGAGAAATATCTTCACGTAAATCTTTCTATATTTCATGATTAATCTTTTCCTTAGTTCTGCAATTGCTGCAATCAGCCAAAAACCGAAGAAAGCGCAGTTTGATAAAGATTTTAATTTATTAGAATGATAAAATTATTAGGGCAAAGAAGAGGTGTAGCACATCATCGCTCAGAGAAATTGCACCATCTGCATATTAAGGATTATTATCTATCCAGTTTAAATAATCAATATTTTTTAAATAATAATAATAATGATTAAGAATTTCATTTTTTTAATACGATTTTAAATGTTTTGTGGCTTATTGATTAAAAAAAATATAAAAATTTAAAATCAAACCCTTAAATTAAAAAATTCCAAAAAGGAAAATATTTCGAATGATCCAATTTATTTAAAAAAAAGGGTTTTCTTTAAAGTTTAAATTACAAAAAAAATTTTTTGGGAATTTTTTAAAAGGTTTTTTTATTAATTAAAAAACAAAAATTTTTTAATTGCCAATTTTGTTAAGTAGTAAATTTAAAGATAAAATATTAAAATTAAAAAATTTAAGAAAAAAATTTTTTTAAATTTTTTAAAAATTTTAAAAAAATTCAAAAAAACCATGGAATAAAAATTAAATTTTTTAAAAATTTTTAAATTTTTAAATTTTTCTTAAAAGAACAAAATTTTCTTTTTAAAATTTTTTTTAAAATAATTTTAAATTTTTTTTAAATTTTTAATTCAGAAAAAAAAATATAAAAATTCTAAAATTTTCAAATAGTAATTCTGGAATGGGAAAATTTTTTTGGGATTTAAGAACCAAAACCTAAAGAATTTTAAAATAATAAATAATCTTAAATGCAAGAAAAAAAAATCAAAAACCAAAGTTTATGCAACAAAAATTAAATTTTTTAAAAATTTTTTTTAAATTTTTTTTATAAAAAATTAAAAATGTTTTCTTAAAAAAAAGAGTAATTCTAATTTAAATTTTTTTTTTTTAATTTGATTATTTTATTTTTAATTTTTAAACCTAAATAAAATAATTTTTTAAAAAAATTTATATTAAATTAAGAGGAAAATTTTTGGGAGAAAAATAAAATTTTTTTAAAGGAAATAATTTTTAGTTTTTAGCCCATAAAGTTATTAAACTTTTAAGGTTTGTTTAAATAATTTAATTTATTAAAAATTAATCTTTACATTTTAATTTTGTAAACCCGGGAAATTTTATTAAATAAAACCCTCTAAAAAATCTTTTAAAAATTTTAAAAATTTCCCAATTTATCCCTTTTAAGAACTATAGTTTATTTTGATTTCTCTGCGTTTTTAAAAGTTTTAAATATTAAAAATTTTTTTTGTGAAAAAATAAAACAGCATCAAAATTTATTTTTTGGGGTTTAAATTTTTTAATTAATAAATTTATAGCCATAAAAATTTATTTAAAATTTTCCCTTTTTAAATTTTAAATTTAAAATTTTTTTTATTTTTAAAATTAAAAATTTATTTTTAATTCATACCAAATTCTTTTGGGTTCTTTTTAAGAAGTCCTACTATTATCCTTTTTTTTTAGCTATAAAAAAGGTTTTAAAAAAATTTTAAAAAGGGCGTTCTTTTTTCAAAAATTCTAAGGCAGTGTTTTAAATGAACGATTTATTTAATTTAAAATTTATGCTACCCTGCATTAGGGCTAAAAGAAGATGAAGTATGAAAATTATAGAGAGAAATATATGGGTATATTTCAGGATATATTTCTTTAAAAACTCACAGGTACCATTTCATATCCTAAATTTAATGCTTTTCCATTAGACAACTTTCCTTTATTGACATTTAAATATGTCAATTAACATAATAAAGTTCTAACCTCATTATTCTGGGGTCAGCCGTATTTATATTGTTTACTCGTTGACATGATAAATTATTTCTGCCTTCAGTGCCTTCCATTCTACTGAAAGAAGAGTTAGAATTATAGTCATTATTTTTCTCCTTGCCAAGGGATAATTTTTATATTTTTTTTTTTTAAAAAAATTTTTGTTAATTTAAATTTTTTATAAATTAAAAAAAAAATCCAAACTTCCCCTTTTAACAACTTAATATTTAACCCTTTTTTTGATTTCATTAAAAAAAAAAATTAAAAAATGGTTTTTTAATTATATTTAATTTCCCCCAAATTTAAAAATTAAATTATTTTAAACATCCCAGAAAAGATTTTTTATATTTTAAAAAAATTTAATTTAAGATGCGCTCTTCATCATCTATCTTCTTACACTTAAAAGCATAGAACATTTATTGCACAATACTAGAATGAGCCAAGAAGAGAGCAATAACCACACTCGAAATAGTTCTTCCTCTTACATCTATAACTTTTTTTAGAGAAAATCTTATAATTAGCCAAGCCACATAGCAACCTATTATAAGGATTAAGGGAAGCAGTGCAAATAATATAAGCTTCACAAAGAAAGTTCTCATTTATCATTTAGATTATTATTTTATCCCGAATCATTTGACTCGTATTCATAACTTGACCCTTCTTATTTGTATCTACCTATTCTTTAACTTAAGAAACAATCAACGCTTAAAAATTATGATGAATATATATTTAATGAGACAGTTGCCACTTAATTAGTGTCTGAGAAAAATTAGGATATCTCCTATGACCAATTAATGTCGAAGGTTGAAGTCATAAGCAAAAGCTAGAAATGATTTATCAAAATTTTGGCGTAGATATTCATTGTGTTATCTTGATTAGTCGCGCTTAAGAGAGTTGATCTAATGAGAAAAGCAAAGATAAGGAATATTAAAACTCCAACAAAGAAAAGCCTAACTATATTTACTGCATCCTCTGGACATTTAGAGCATTTAAAACTTCCAGTTCTTGAAAAACCATCGATACAGTCGGCGCAAATAACCCCTTGATAACCTTCTGCGCAATTTCCAATAGGAGAATCTTCAAATTCTGAAGAGCCAAGGCATTTTTTAAATATTTAAATTTAAAAAAATTAAAAATTTTAAAAAAAAGGAAAAAAAAAAAAAATTTTTTTTTTAAAAAAAAAAAAAGGGAAAAAAATTTTTTTTTTTTTAAAAAATTTTAAAAAAAATTTTTTGTAAAACCCAAAAAGGCTTTGGGAAATTTTTAAAAAAAAAAATTTTTTATTTTTTACCTTTAAAAAAATTTTAAAAAAAAACCCCAAATTAAAAAAAAAAAAATAAAAAAATTTTCCCTTTTTAAAAAATTTTTTTAAAAATTTTTTTGGAAAAAAGCAAAAAAAAGGGAAAAAAAATTTTTAAAAAATAAAAAAACCCTTTTTTTTTTAAATTTTTTTTAAAAAAAAAAATTTTTTTATAATTTTTTTTAAAAAAACCCTTTTTTAATTAAAAAATTTAAGAAAAAAATTTTTTTTAAAATTTTTTGAAAATTTTTTTTAAAAAAAAAAATTTAAAAAAAGAAAAAAATTCAAAAAATTAAAAAAAAAAAAAAAAAAAAATTTTTTAAAAAAATTTTTTTTAGGGGAAAAAAAAATTTAAAAAAAAAAAAAAAAATTTTAAAAAAAACCAAATTTTTCCCCCCCTGGCTTTTTAAAAAAAACCCCTTTTTTTTTTTTTTAAAAAGGGGAAAAAAAACCCTTTGGGAAAAAAAATTTCCCAAAAAAAAAAAAAACCAAAAAAAAAAAAAAAACCCAATTTTTTTTTTTTTGGGGGGAAAAAAAAATTTTTTAAACAAATTTTTTTTGGGGGGGGATTAAAAAAAATTTTTTTTTAAAATTTTTATTTTTTTAAAAAAAAAAAAAATTTTTTTTTTAAAAAAAAAAAGAATTAAAAAAATAAATTTTTTCCCTTTTTTTAAAAAAAAAAAAAAAATTTTTTTAAAAAAAACCCCCCTTTTAAAATTTAAAAAAGAGAGGGAAAAAAAAAAAATTTTTTTTTTTTTTAATTTAAAATTTTTTATAAAAAATTTTTTCCCTTTTTTTTTTTTAAAAAGGGCCTTTGGGGGTTTTTTTTTTTTTTAAAAAATTTTTTTCTTTAAAATTTTTTTTTGGGGCCCCTTTTTTTTTTAAAAAAAAAAAAAAGAAAAAAAATTTAAAAAAAAGGTTCCCTTTTTTAAAAAAAAATTTTTTTTTTTTGATAAAAAAAAAAGAAATTTTTTTAATTTTTTTAAAAATTGGGTTTTAAAAAAAAAAATTTAAAAACCCCTTTTTTTTTTTTTTTTTTTTTTTTTTTTAAAAAATTTTTTAAAAATTTTTTGTTTTAAGGGAAAAAAAAAAAAAAAATTTTTTTTGGGGAAAAATTTGGGTTTTTTTTTTTTTAATTTTTTGGGAAAAAAAAAAAAAAAAAAAAAAAAAAAAACCGGGTTTTTTAAAAAATTTCCACCAAAATTGGGGAATTTTTTTTTTAAAAAAAAATTTTTTTTTAAAAAAAAAATTTTAAAATTTTTTAAAAATTTTTTTTTTAAAAAAACCCCCTTTTTTTTAAAAAAAAATTTAAATTTTTCCAAAAAAAATTTTTTTTTTTAAAAATTTTTTTTTTTTTAAAAAAAAAATTAAATTTTTTAAAAAAAAAAAAAATTTTTTTTAAAATTAAAAAACCTTTAAAAAAATTTTTTTAACTTTAAATTTTTTTTTTTTTTTTTTTTTTTTTTTTTTAAAAATTTTTTTCCTTTTTTAAAAAAGGGAAATTTAAAAAAAAATTAAATTTTTTTTAAAAATTTTTTTTTTAATTTTTTAAATTAAAAATTTTTTTAAAAAAATTTCCTTTTTTTTTTTTTAAATTTATTTTTTAAAAAAAAAAAAATTTTCCCCCTTTTTAAAAAAATTTTTTTTAATTTTTTTTTAAAAAATTTTTTTTTTATTAAATTTAAAAAATTTTAAATTAAATTTTTATTTAAAAAAAATTTTTTTTTTTTAAAAAAAAAATTTTAAAAAAAAAAATTTTTAAAAAAAAAAAAAATTTAAAATTTTTTTTAAAAATTTTAAAAAATTTTTTTTAAAATTTTAAAAAAAGGGGGTTTTTTTAAAAAATTTTTTCAATTTTGGCCAAAAATTTTTAAATTTTAAAAAATAAAAAATTTTTTTTTGGGAAAAAAAATAATTTTTTAAAAAAATTTTAAATTTAAAAAAATTAAAAAATCTTTAAAATTTTTGAATTTTTTTTTTTGGAAAAAAAGGGGGGTTAAAATTTAAAAAAAAAAAAAAAAATTAAAAAAATTTTTTAAATTTTTTTTTAAAAAAATTTTTTTTTTAAAACCCCCCTTTTTAAACCCAAATTCCCCTTTTTTTTAATAAACCCCAAAAAAATTTTCCCTTTTTTTGATTTTTTAAAAAAAAATTTTTTCAAAAATTTCCCCAAAAAATTTTTTTAAAAAAAAAAATTCCCTTTTTTAAACCCAATTCCCTTTCCCCAAAAAATTTTTTTTAAGGTTTTAAAAAATTTTTTTTCCCCTTTTTTTTTAAAAAAAAAAAAATTTTTTAAAAAAACCCCAAAAAATTTTTAAAAAAAAAAAAAATTTTTAAAAAAAAAAAAAAAAATTTTTTTTAAAAAAAAAAAAAAAAATAAAAAATTTTTTTTAAAAGGGTTTTTAAATTTTACCCAAAAAAAAAAAAAAAATTTTAAAAAAAAAATTTTAAAAACCCCCTTAAAAAAAGGGGGGGGTTTTTTTTTTTTTTTTGGGAAAAAAAATTTTTTAAATTTAAAAAAGGTTTTTTTCCCCCCCCCCGGGGTTTCCCCCCCCCTTTTTTAAAAAAAAAAGGGGAAAAATTTTTAAAAAAAAAAATTTTTTTAAAGGGGGGAAAAAAACCCAAAATTTTAAAATTTTTTAAAAAAAAAAAATTTTTTTTTTTGTTGGGAAAAAAAAAATTTTTTTTTGGGAAAAAATTTTTTTTTAAAAAAAAAAAAATAAAAAAATTTTTTTTTAAACATAATTTTAAAAAATTTTTTTTTTCTTTATAAATTTTGCCTTTTTTTTAAAAAATTTTTTTTAAAAAAAAAAAAATTTAAAAAAAAAAAAAAAAAAAAAAAGGGAAACCCCCCCCTTTTTTTTTTAAAAAAAAATTTTTTAAAAAAAAAAAAATTAAAAATTTTAAAAAAAAGGAATTTAAAAAAAATTAAAAAAAAAATTTTTAAAAAACCCCTTTTTTTTTTTAAATTTTTTTTTAAAAAAAAAAAAAGGTTAAAATTTTATTTTTTTTTTTAAAAAATTAAAAAAAAAAGGGTTTTAAATTTAAAAAAAAATTTTTTTTTAAAAAAACCCCCCCAAAAAAAAGGGTTTTTTTTAAAAATTTTTTTGGGGGTTTTTTGGTTTTTTTTTAATTTTAAAAAAAAAATTTAAAATTTAAAAAAATTTTTGTTTGTTTTGGAAAAAAAATTTTTTAAAAAAAATTTTAAAAAAAATTTAAAATTTTTTTTTTTTTTTGGGAGAAAATTTTTTAAAAAAAAAAAAAAATTTTTTTTTTTAAATTTTTTTTTTTAATTTTTTAAAAAAAAAATTTTTTTTTTTTTTTTTAAAAAAAAAGGTTTTTTTAAAAAAAAAAAAAAAATTTTTTCCCCCCCGGGGGGCCTTTTTCAAAAACCCCCAACCAAAAATTTTTAACCCAAAAAGGGGGGGGGGGGGCGCCCCTTTTTTTTTTAATTTCCCCCCAAAAAAACCTCCCGGGGGAAAAAAAACCCCCACCAAAAAAAAAATTTTTTTAAAAAAAAAAAAAACTTTATTTTTCCCCCCCTTTTTTTTTTAAAAAGGGGAAAAAACCCCCCCAAAAAATTTTTTAAAAAAAAAAGGAAAAAAATTTTTAATTTTTTTTTAAAAAAAAATTTTAAAAGGAAAAAAAAAAATTTTTTTTTAAAAAAAAATTTTCAATTTTTTTAAAAAAAAAAATTTTTTTTTTTTTTAAAAAAAATTTTTTGGTTAAAATTGTTTTAAAACCCCCTTTAAGGGGGGGAAATTTAAAAAAAAATTTTAAATTTTTTTTAAAAAAAAAATTTTTTTTTAAAAATTTTAATTAAAAGTTTTAATAATTTGGGGTTTTTTTTAAAAAAAAAAGGTTTTTTTTTAAAAAAAAAAAATTTTTAAAGGGTTTTTTAAAAAAAAATTTTTAAAATTTTTTTTTTTTCCTTTTTTTTTTTTTGGAAAAAAAAATTTTAAACCCAAATTTTAAAATTTTTTTTTTTTTAAATTTTAAAAAAAAAAAAACCCCGGAAAAACCTTTTTAAAATTAAATTTTTTTTTTTTAAAAAAAAATTTTTTTTTAAAAAATTTTTTTTTTTAAAAAAAAAAAAAAATTTTTTTTTTAAACTTTTAAAAAAATTTTTTCCAAAAAGGGGGGGAAAATTTTTAAATTTTAAAATTTTTAAAAAAAATTTTTTTAAAAATTTTTTTTATAAAAAAAAAAAAAAAATTTTTTTAAAAAAAAAAAAATTTTTTTTAAAAAAAATTTTTAAAATTTTTCAAAAAAATTTTTTTTTTAAAAAATTTTAAAAATTTAAATTCCTTTTTTAAAAAAATTTTAAAAAAATTTTTTTTTTTTAAGGGAAAAATTTTTTAAAAATTTAAAAAAAAATTTTTAAAATTCCCAAAAAAAAATAAATTTTTTTAAAAATTTTAAAAAAAAAAAAAATTAAAAATTTTTTTTAAAAATTTTAAAAATTTTTTTTAAAAAAAAAAAGATAAAAACCAAAAAAATTTTTTTTAATTTTTAAAAAAAAAAAAAATTTAAAAAAAAAAAAAAAAATTTTTTTAAAAAAAAATTTAATTTTTAAAAAATTAAAAAAAAAATTTAAAAATTATTTTTTTTTTTTAAAAATTTTTTTTAAAA
>JAJKFJ010021287.1:125000-171733 GCA_027382625.1 Tetmemena sp. SeJ-2015
GCTAATGCTTTGTAAATGCTCATTTGCCTTATAAATAATAATAAGTGTCACATGTTAATTAGCAACTACTCTACTGAGGGTGCTTGAGAAAAGACATAATACAAATCTCCTGACTGAATCGCAGTCAAAATTTTGATGAAGATACACTTTGCTTGCACTCACATCGAAGTTTCAATTATCAAGCATTTGTGTCTTTGAAATAAACTTTCAACAAGATAAAATTTATCGAGGCCTATTTTGAGCCATTCTTATTTTAATGATGATCCATCATGTTTAAAATTCATTTATCTAAAATTTATTCTGTATAAAAATTTCTGGCTGGTCTTCCATCTGTATTGCCATTCTTTGGTGTCTTTGCCATCCTTTCTCCAAAGTCCTATATAATGCATTAACTTAACTTTAAAATAAATTGTAAATCATTTTCATGGTTTCTTGAACAATTTTATTAAATTTGTTTGGCGATCTTTTATAAATTAAAGGGCAAATAATATTTTTATTATCCTGGTCTGGGAATAGCTTCTGTTAGAAGAACAGCAATCTTGTTTTTATTTTGGAGAATGGTTTCTATATTCCCTTTCTTTTTAGCTAATAGGATACAATTGATATTAATTGTGGTAGTGGAATAATTATTACAAGTTCATAAATATTTGGCTGTGTTGTCTTGAGGAGGAAACTAAGAACAGAATACTATAGAGCCACTGATCAAATAAAAATTAATCTCCAATCGCTCCAATGTCTTAAATATTTATAGAACTCCGCCCCTTAGAATAATTAAATTTAGCTATGAACGAAATCATTATAGACTTCAAATTTAGAGTCGATCCTTCCTCCCATAATTCACATACTGGCCTTTACGCTATTCACACTGAATTCTTTTGATTTTTCAAACAACCTAATTAGCAACTATATTATCCTATAAGAGTATCTCTTAAGTCATTGAAATAAGCTGTTCTCTGAAATTCTCATAATCAATTTCCTTTATAACAAAAATATGAGAGTATAGTTTCCTTCATTCTCAGGGCTAGAACTTTATCCATCTTAGATTCCTAGTTGCAGAGAAATATCTTCACGTAAATCTTTCTATATTTCATGATTAATCTTTTCCTTAGTTCTGCAATTGCTGCAATCAGCCAAAAACCGAAGAAAGCGCAGTTTGATAAAGATTTTAATTTATTAGAATGATAAAATTATTAGGGCAAAGAAGAGGTGTAGCACATCATCGCTCAGAGAAATTGCACCATCTGCATATTAAGGATTATTATCTATCCAGTTTAAATAATCAATATTTTTTAAATAATAATAATAATGATTAAGAATTTCATTTTTTTAATACGATTTTAAATGTTTTGTGGCTTATTGATTAGGAAAAATACTCCAAGATAAAGAGTCACGATCGATGCTATTATATCAAAGAATATATTGTCGAATCGATCCAATTTATTTAATAAAAAGGTTCTAATTAGAGATATTAAACTTCACATTTTTATTCTTTTGACAATCTTTAGTTTATTCACCTATTAAAACTAAATTTATTGCCAATTTAGTTCAGGAGTAGTAATTTCAAAGATAAAAGATCTCTAAAAAATAAAATTTAAAGAAAAGATTAAATAGAGTTCTTTATTATATTTTTCAGTTGGGAAGAGCAATGAAAAATCTTAAAGAAGATATAAATTTTATATTTTCTAAATTGGTTATCCAATAGCCGAATATTGATCTTTTTCAATTTGATTTTCACAACATCATGTTGCAGCTCCCACTTATTTTTCATTTAATCATCATTTCAACTATGCAATATATAATAGTATAGAAATTCTAAAATGTTCAAATAGTAATTCTAGAATGGCATAATTTCTGCATTAAGAACCATAAACCTAAGAAGTTAAAATAATCATAATCTTACACTGCAAGAACAAAAATCACAACCAAAGTTTATGCAATCACTCCTATTGTCTTCACAAATATTTTTTTAATTTTTTAATTACCCGATAAAACTTGATTAAATGATAATTATTGATTTTATAATAATTTCTTTTTCTTAATTTGATTGATATTACCTTTTTATATTAGATTTTCAAAGCTCTAAATAAAATAATTTATTCAATAAATAGTGTTAAATACGCCAGCTTAAATTATATGGAGTGCAGTCAAAATTTTGAATTCTATATATATAACTGTCTAGATTAGTATATATGAAGAAAATATTTGTTAAAAATTGTGAACTTTATTAAATAATCTTGTACTCCTTAAACATAAAGCTCCGAATGAAATAAAACTATCTTTAAATTTTTAAAACTTGGCAACAGGAACCTATAAGCACTATAGTTTATTTTGACTTTCTCTGCGTTCTTAGCTTAATCATTAATATTATTTGTGATAATAAAACAGCATCAGAATATATTTTGGTAATTAAATTTTTTAATTAATAAATATAGCCATGAAAATGATTATAACTTTCCTGTAAATAATTATAATCTTCTTATATTAAAATTAAAATTTATTATATCATACCAAATCCTCATTTAAATGGCGTTGCTATAGAGACAGTCGCTAGCGTAGTGAGTACCTTTTGTTTCTTAGCTATGGAAACAAAGTAAACCGATTAAAATAATTTAAAATAGGCGTTCTTTTTTCAAAAATTCTAAGGCAGTGTTTTAAATGAACGATTTATTTAATTTAAAATTTATGCTACCCTGCATTAGGGCTAAAAGAAGATGAAGTATGAAAATTATAGAGAGAAATATATGGGTATATTTCAGGATATATTTCTTTAAAAACTCACAGGTACCATTTCATATCCTAAATTTAATGCTTTTCCATTAGACAACTTTCCTTTATTGACATTTAAATATGTCAATTAACATAATAAAGTTCTAACCTCATTATTCTGGGGTCAGCCGTATTTATATTGTTTACTCGTTGACATGATAAATTATTTCTGCCTTCAGTGCCTTCCATTCTACTGAAAGAAGAGTTAGAATTATAGTCATTATTTTTCTCCTTGCCATGGGATTATTTTATATTTTTTTATTATAAATCTCCCAATAGAAGAAAGAAATCTTATAGCCCTTATACAAAAATCCAAACTTCTCTCTAACAGATTTAGTATCTAGCCCCTTTCTTGATTTCACTAAAATAACCAATCCCAAAAATGGAATTCCAAGTCCCCATATTATAATACCGGGCATAGCAACTAAAAGACTATAGAATGTATGTTAATCATCCCAGCAAACGATCTCTAGGTCATTTAAATTTAATTTAAGATGCGCTCTTCATCATCTATCTTCTTACACTTAAAAGCATAGAACATTTATTGCACAATACTAGAATGAGCCAAGAAGAGAGCAATAACCACACTCGAAATAGTTCTTCCTCTTACATCTATAACTTTTTTTAGAGAAAATCTTATAATTAGCCAAGCCACATAGCAACCTATTATAAGGATTAAGGGAAGCAGTGCAAATAATATAAGCTTCACAAAGAAAGTTCTCATTTATCATTTAGATTATTATTTTATCCCGAATCATTTGACTCGTATTCATAACTTGACCCTTCTTATTTGTATCTACCTATTCTTTAACTTAAGAAACAATCAACGCTTAAAAATTATGATGAATATATATTTAATGAGACAGTTGCCACTTAATTAGTGTCTGAGAAAAATTAGGATATCTCCTATGACCAATTAATGTCGAAGGTTGAAGTCATAAGCAAAAGCTAGAAATGATTTATCAAAATTTTGGCGTAGATATTCATTGTGTTATCTTGATTAGTCGCGCTTAAGAGAGTTGATCTAATGAGAAAAGCAAAGATAAGGAATATTAAAACTCCAACAAAGAAAAGCCTAACTATATTTACTGCATCCTCTGGACATTTAGAGCATTTAAAACTTCCAGTTCTTGAAAAACCATCGATACAGTCGGCGCAAATAACCCCTTGATAACCTTCTGCGCAATTTCCAATAGGAGAATCTTCAAATTCTGAAGAGCCAAGGCAAGCATCTTGATACAAGCATGCTACAAGGACTGTACTAGTATTTGATTTTCTCCAATATCCTGGTAATGGGTAAATGAGGTATCCATCTACACATTTAGCTTGAGAAGTTGGGCAGGATGTACAAGAGCCAGGAGAAGTTTAAGCTATTAAGATTTTGATTTATTAAGAAATTAAGTACCCTTTAGGGCATAAATAAAGCATAATTGTAAATTACGAATCCGTCAAATGCCGACCTATAGTACCTTACTGCAGTTTAAAGAAACAAAAAAGATATAAAAATGTGTCAAGAACATTCTGACTCCACTTTTGAGCCAACATACTTCACTCGAGCACGTTAGACTTGGAAACAGAAAAATGAAAGTTGACTCATTTCAAGATTTGGAATCTCCACGGAGTTAGTCGTGATATAAGATGACCTCTAGTCACTACTAACTAGATTTTTTATTACAGGCAAGAGCTTGGTTAGGTAATTCGACAATTTTTCCTTCACTATCACTATTTTAGATTCTACTTTTATTCCTTATGCGCAAGACCACCTCTAAAAGCTTTAAATTTTGAGAATCCATTTTTAAGTATAGCTAATATGTAATTCTTAAGTGCTTGGAGCATTATGATTCACTATACCCAGAGCAAAGGCTTGAAATCTTAACTTCTTGATCCAAACCTACTTTTGTAAGAATACTTATTTAATGTTTAGCTATTAAATTATAGGAGTTCTCACATTATGAACATTTACCAGCTACAGTAAATTATTTTAAACTATTCTCCTATCTTGCATTATCTAAGCTGAATATAGATATCAAGGTTAAGGTTAGATTTACCATTTTATGACATGAAATCTATGTTTGATTGCTTAGAAGAATCAAGAGAGCTACATTAAAGAATAATACTATAGTTCTAACCTGGGGTTTAATATATTCTTCTAATTAGAGTCATTAGGTGCCTCAAATTTCAAGAAATAAAACACATTCATGGCCTAGAGAAAAGTAAAAACTTCATGTGAGTGTTTTTATATTGTCGACTCTTAAAATAAATGCAGATTTTAATGTGTAGGCAGAGCTTTAAGAAACTTTAGACATTCTTCATTACCAGAGGGCTCCTAAAAATTATACAATTTAGTTAGCTAACCTCTCCTTCCTAATCCAAGATTTTGAAATTGAACCAAGAAAAGCCTTTAAATATCTTTTAATTTTATTAAGGTTTTAAAAAATTTAGATTCCATCGAATATAACATCTTAAAGCTAAAATACTCCTCCTTTTAAAATGAACGAATTTGTACCTTCTAAGATAGGATAATAAGTTAAGGCTTGAATATATATATGAATTTATTGAATTTATTAGCTTCTTCTTTTGTGTTGTATGTGCTGTTGACAAAAACTTGAACACTGCCTGATGAATCTGAGCCGATAATCTATCCATACTTATAAATTAAGGCTAAGTAGGTATTTGGAAGAGCCCCTCCACTTCTTTGACTTTGATATTCAAGAGATGAGTTTTCATATTATAATACTCTCTTTATATAAGTAACTCTATCAGTTTGCATTACTCTTCTGCTAGATTCAGAAGCTATCATATCCATCTAATATTCGAATATTTCTTTAGTAATTAAAAAATGGTTATTATACAGAAATATAATACAGTGATGTCAGCCTCGATTATGCATTACTGGGTAGAATCACAGTTTTTACTGTAAGTAGCCACTGTTTTTAGTCTATACGCCGTATTTGAGAATTTGGATTTAAGATTTAGAGAATGCATATGGAGAGAACTTTACCAAAATTTGCAGAAATTAATAAATAAGTAAAATTATTTTTTGGCAATATTTGACCAAATAGGAGCGCTTGTTTGCCAAATTTGAGAGCAGATGACTTGAGCTTAATGCTCGTTCATCCAGTCTTTACAGAAGCAATATGATAATTTTTAAAAAATGGGGAATGACCATAAAATATTTATTATAAATTTAGCAATTATTACTTTAAAGCGATAAAGTATATTAATCGAGTAAAATCTCTTGACCTTATTTTTTTATTGTTAAAATCAAGAGTAAGTAAAAATAATTAGAAAAATAAAATCCAATTTATTAAAAAAAGCCTTTCTAATGTATGAATTTCCTTACTTCAAACAAATTTTCTGGTTTAATTAAAACATAGACTGGCCAAACTTCCTTACTTCCTAAATAAATCTTACTAAACATAAAAAGAAAGTTTAATCTTTTTTTTGAAGATTTAAGTCTGACTAAAATCAAAATTCATTTAATACAGCACATTATGCAAAATATCTTATTGCTTAAGTAATTTTGACTAGCTATTATCCAAAGCATGCAATTACATTCCCATAAAGTTTTGCTTTGTTTAAGGCGAAACTACTATTAGTAAGAGAAATTATAGGCTCAACCATGTCCCAATAAATAGCACCTCCTCCTGAGATTTCTGCATAGTTTTCCGCAAATAGAATAATCAAACAAAAGAAAAATAGATTATTCTAAGATATGTTTAGTTTACAGTTTTTTTAAATGGAGCTGCATGTAAAATACAAAGCTCCTCCTGATCCAATTTTAATGGAGCTATCTGATATTTCTTAGTTTTAAGCTGTACAAAAGGTAAAGTTTGATTCAGATATTTCTATCGATTAGGGGTTGTCCATGAATATAGCGCCACCAGCTAACCAATAAATCAAAAGTAATTTAATTAATTGCTATTGAAGTTATGTTTGAGAAATTAGATTGAGATATTTTATATCGGTAACTTGAAGTTGTAATTTTATTGCGATCTTATTCTGATATGTATATCCCACCCCCTAATGAACTTGACAGATTAAAGAAGGTAGAGTTGAAGATGTTAAGAGAGTAGCAATTTACACATCTTAAAGCTGCTCCTTAAATGGATTAATCAATGAGTTTGATATCTTTTAAAATAGTTCCTTAAAAGTGACTTGGCTTGTTGGAGATATTTAATTTTTTCCCTTTTTTATTTACTAGAATGAATTCTGAAGTATGAAAACATTCATTGTTAGCTAAAAATTAAAACTACATAAAATCGTCTCCCTCTCGTTATTAATTAAATTTAAAAATCAGATTTATAATTAATTTCATTTTTCTTTTTAAAAAAGCAAATTTTTGAGAAAGAGTTTTATTATCGTTTTAAAAGGTTTTAAAAAATAATTTAAAAAAAAAAATTAAATTTTGAATTGTTTCCGAGCCATATATAGCTCCTCCTTAAAGATAAGCTTGATTATTAATCAGAGAATTTTAAATTAGATTTAAAATATTTAGAATAGTACACACAGTAAACAAAACGATGTAATAAAAGAGTCAAAAATTAAAAGATAATATTTTTATATGTTTGAAAAGCCCTATAAAAATTCATATTTATTTTTTAAAGAACAGTTGCTGATAAGGACTGAGCAGTCGCCATATATGTAAATAGCTCCTCCTTATTCAGCCATTCCATTTGAGAAAGATGAATTGTAAATTTCCAGAATAACGTCAAATATTGTGTATATAAATGTGCCCACTATTCCATTAGAAGCCAGTTCTTACCCAGCGATATCTTACTCAAACCAAGATTCATAAATAGTGATTTAAAATATTTAAAAAATCTCTATGTGACGTTTGAAAATCCAATGAAAATATTTTTGCTTCTGATCGTAGCAATGTTATTGCTAAATGAACAATTTTCAAATACTAAGCTTGAAGACATAATAGAAATAGCATTTTTGTTAGCCTAGTTTTTCTAGAAAATACTATTTTTAACAGTGGAATTTTGATACTCCTTGCTGCTTAAAATAATTTTAATTGGATTTAAAAATATCTAAGACTGAGTTTTCCTGATCTGAATAGTTTTCTATGAACTTAGTGTTGTTTATTTGGAATGAAGAATTTCCAAGAGATGAAATTACTCCACCAGATGAAGATGCTTTGTTTCAAGTAAACAGGCAATCATCAATTACTAAATCTGTGGACTATGCGATCATCAAAACTCCTCCAGATTAAAAAATATAATTTGGCTTAGTTCTAATTTAAATTCATATAGAAAATGAGTTTAATATTTGTTCATTTTTTATTGGAAATTTATAATTCATATATTTTTATTTAATTAATTGAGAACTAAAATTAATATTAAGTGAAGGAACTCATAAAATATTAAATATTTTTAATAATATTATAAATTGCATGATTTAACAAAATATTATAGATTGAGTTAAATAAAATTGAAGAATTTAAAAATAAATTAAAAGAGCCTTTAGATTATACTTATGATGGTTGTCTAAATTGACTCCTCCTAAGAATCCTTAAGCTTGATGAATTGTGTAACCCATGAACATTATAATTAGTTTTATCTTAGTTCATAGGCCCTCTTCTGTTGCTTTAATATGGCTTTCGCAGTTTCTAGGAAAACTTAATTCAATTAAAAGGGCAAACGCTAATTTAAATAAAAGATTTAGATAAATATGAGAAGAAAAAAACTTTAAAATTTAAATATTAAATACATAATTGGAAGTGGATATATATTATTAGTTTGAATTAATTGTATATTATAAAACAAATAAGCAAATCAATTTAATTTACTTAAGAGTTTGAATTGATAAAAATTAGATTTTTTTTTAAAAAATAGAAGACTTATTAGAATGAAAAGATAAAATTAATAAGAATTTCTGATAGTAATATGTTATTAGCAAACACTTTTAAACTAATTTCTTAGACTTTGGTATACAATAAAAAAGTTCAAGGATTCTAAATACTTAAATTTTTTAAATTGGTGTGATATCATAAATCTTGTAGTTACTTAATCCGTTTTAGGGCAGTTATAAAATTAGTTTTCTTGTGATATAAATAATTATTTTATTTCCTCAAAATTAATTAAAAATTCCGTTGGTAAAATTGTTAAGATTTAAAAGTAAAATCAAATAAGTGAATTGGATCGTGGGTTGTAGAAATAAGATCAAACCCCAATTCTTAATTAGAGATGTAATTGAGGCTTTAATGATTAGAGATCAATGATTGGATAATAGAGATTAAAACTAATATTGATTGGTGTTTAATATAATGCTAAGAAATAAAATTAAAAACCTAATGTTTAATTGGATTACTCTATAGAGATCTGTGATAAACCAATGGGGTGTCATTATTTAATTAAAACCTAATCTTTTGCTATTTAATAATATTATAATCTCACCCCCCCCCCCACTTTTTCTTTAAAGCTCTGAAACAATGTTTTCTATTGATGTTTCTAGGCCTTTGAATTAAGTAAATCTTATTCAAACACGATTCCAATTCAACTTATTTGATTTTAATTGACTTGGGGAAATCTCGAAAAACTTGATTATTTAAGTGTTAAAATGTTACCTTATTTAACTTCAAAAACTCCTCCTGAGGAGAAAGCTTGGGAATAGGTAACCACTTAATCTATCATTCAAAAAAAATTGTAAAGTTTGCGTATGGTGAATTTATAGTCAGGAATCCCCCGTTATCTGCTGAGTTATTTTAAATTATTTGCTATTTTCCCTAGAAAATTATCTGCTAAGAAACTTATTTAATGCTACTTTTTAGTATATTTACTACTCCTCCAGAGTTTTAGGCTTGGTTTGTAATGATCTAGCATTATAACTAATTAAAAATAAAGTGAAAAATAAAGCAGTCTACTATTTCAGCATATACATTATTGTCAAAGGTAAAAACTAATCATTAAAATGAACTCCTCCTTCTCCTGCCTTATTATAGGAAAGATAGAATTAGTTGGCCGCATAAATATTCAAGAAATACAACTATGGAAACAGATATAAACGAACTGCAAAGGATTGGTGGAGTAGCGAAAGTTATCTACAGATTTTATTTCCAATTTAAATGACTCTGTAAAATTCCTGAAATTATATAAATATCTTGAAGACCTTCCATTAAACTTTTAGTTTGTTCATATCTTGATCTTTGTCTTCCTTAGAATTTTTAAATCGTTAAA
The DNA here is from genome assembly GCA_027382625.1 of Tetmemena sp. SeJ-2015. Lineage (NCBI taxonomy): Eukaryota > Ciliophora > Spirotrichea > Sporadotrichida > Oxytrichidae > Tetmemena > Tetmemena sp. SeJ-2015. The sequence continues at coordinate 134,948 of JAJKFJ010021287.1, forward strand.
TTTGTTAAAATATTATCTTACTTTATGTATAAATTAATTTCCTATCTTTCAAAGGTAAATGACTTCTGTATTTCGAGAAACTATTTTCTTGATCACCTAATTCTATCTTACCTATATTAATGAACTTTGATCCTGTTGAATATAAATTGCTGTCTTTTATGAAAAAGACTCCTCCTTAAACTGCATAATTATTAGAGTAGGTATTGTTTGACTCTCTCAGAGTAGAGCTACAAAAATTAAGGATAATAATTCCTAATATAATAACTTATAATGAAAAGGTTTATTGATTTTTTTAATATAGTTGAGAATTTGATATAAAATAATTGCAAAATATAATAATTTCCATTTAAAAGATAATTATTTAACGCTAATGGCAAGATTCTACCACTCTATTTCCTTTAGCTCGCTAAGTTTACTTAAATCTCAGGCAATAATTATACAAAACAACAGAATTGCTATCCTACTTGTAAGATTTGATCATGATTCCCAACAATCTGCAAAAAACATAAACTTAATGAATTAAAGAAAAAATGTGGAAAGAGATCTTTGGTCTTAATTCTTTTCTTTAATTTAAATTTATCTATTACTCTTAACTCATTCTATTAATTTAAGTTTCTACAACATTCACTGTTTCACTCAGCCTTATGGGTCTATGAAAATATGAGAAAACTTTTGTAAATTGTTAGCCTCCTTATGAACCTATTAAAACATGAGAAATCTTTTGTAATTTTTTAGCCTCCTTAAATAAACTCTCTAATATTTCATACTTTTGAACTTCTTTGAAAGAAATGTGCTAGAAAACAGTTTATGAATTCAAATTATGTCTAATGTAATTCTAAGTTAAATCACTAAATCAATCAATTAAATCGGATAATCTCAACAATTCATTAAATAGATTAATTTTAATTAATCACTAAATTCAAAAATGTTGTAAAATATTTTTGAGCTATTAATAAATAATATAATTAATTTCTAAATATAGAAGGCAAGGCCCGAAAAGGTAAATTTCCTAAAGGATACAAAACAAATATGACTTCTTGTGTTTGCTAATAAAATATATATCTAAATTACTAAGTAAAATTAATTTCAACTAAAAATAAAAATAGCTATCACAATTTTAGCTGAGGCAAAAAAAAAACTTTTAAAAAAATTCCTGAGAAAAATGAAAAAGACAGCCAGCAAATCCATTAAATTTAACAACTTGAAACCTATTTTAAATAAATATTTTTTAATTTTTATTCCAACTTGATTCTAATATTTATTTCCGCAAAACTTATTAATTTTAAAGTTAAGGAACCAAAATAATTTTTATAACTAACTTTATTAAAAGGTTATTGTGAGAAATTTAATATATATCTTTTTAGCATCTACATATTAGAAAAATTACAGGATAATTCTTTTTTTATATAAAGAGGTGAAAGAAAAAAATACTTTCAAGGTAATAATTTTAAAATACTTTAAATACTCTATTACTACGATTATTATAATTGTGAATTTTTATTAAAACATGTTTTAAATAAAAATGTAAAGATTTTATATTTAAAGTCAATTAATATTCTTACAATTTTCAATAATAGTTATTTAACCAATAATTCAATAACAAAAATTTAATTTTTATAAATTTCTTTGCAATTTTTAAACCTAAAAATTATATTTAAACTCGATCTTCGCTACCCTAAATGATTAAATCAATTTCAATTTTTAGTTTATTCAAAAACCAAATTAATCTATATCTATATTACAGCAACACCTCCTAATGACATGTTTTAGTAATTTTCAAAAATTGAATTAGTGACAATTATATCTGCAGACATTCCTTCTAAATAAAAGTTTCCAGACGAGTAAAACTAATCTCCATATAGCGAATTAATAGCCTCGAAAGTTTACAATGGATTTCTGCTGTTTGAGTTGTAAATTTAGTTAACGCGAAACTTCAAGTCAGAGTTCTAATATTAAATACAGAAAAAATTAAAATTGTTAGTTAATATAAACTTAATTTATCTGTAAGCTTAAAATTGTAGAATACTTTGCCCCTTTTAAAGCAAAATATTAAATTTTTATTCATTTTTTTATTGCTGTGTTAATTTTTAAGTGTTGTTATGAAAATTAATAAATGATTTCTGTGAATAGATCATTCCTCCTTCATATATTTATAAATATCATACTCTGCAGTGACATTAATAAAATTGTAGAGGTAGTTAGAATAGCCAGAAGTTGAAATTTCCTCATTTTCAAAATCCATTATTATGGTCATATCACTGCCTTAGTCAGCATATGTCAATCCTCCTTGCTTGGCCGTAATATTCAAACTTTATTGATAATTTAAAATCATTTTTTAATTAAAAGTTTAAGAAAATTAATTAATGTCTTTTTAAATTTAATTAGGTATTTTTTACAAAATTTTTCAAATTAAAAAATATATTTTTAGAAAAATTCAAAATTAATAAATTAAATAAAATTTAAATTTAATTGAATTCATAATGTATAAGGAATATTTTAATCCATTAATGCTAAATATCTAATATTTATGATCCATTAGATTTTTATGAAGGGAAAAAATACCAATATTGGAAATATTTTAACATAAAAACAGAAATTTATAAGCTAATTTTTTTCTAATTAATTTTTAGGATTTATTCTTCGGTTTTTGTTATAAAAAATGCATATAAAAGTGTAAACTTTAACCAATAATGTTAACACAGGGTAGGAAAAGACTAAAGATACATGTAAACAAGTTTTTGAATTTTAAGGGTTTATATTATCCGTTCAGCCCCGATTTTATTTTTTTTCAAAAACTTTTGAGTCTCCTTCGTAAGGCCTGGGCGAACGAGGACGAAGCACTTGCCAACTGTGTCAAAACTTGGTACTGTAAGAGCTCCTTGTTGGCCGAGTATTGCTACAAAAAAGTCACAAAAAGGTAATTTTGCTTTATTAAATCACAGTAGGGAAATTTATGAATCTAAACATGCCAAATATGGATGGATTTGAAGCCACTTCTCTAAAGTTAAGTAAAAAGACCAAAAACAGTGGCTACTTACTGGACAAGCTGGCTTCCTATCCATTAGTCAAAAATCAGGGCTATATGGATAATAGTGTAGTAACTTCAGTTTTCATATGCTGGATAAAAATTCAACCTTGCCTTAAAAAAAAACTTTGCATAAGTCATAAAATCTCTTTCGTTTTAGATTAGTTTTTTTATTCAGATTAAAAATGCAAATGTCAGAAAATGATTAACTAAAATTTATTAATTAAAACTTAAAAAGTATATTAAAGAATACTTTAGTCTATAAGGAGAGCTTACAGTATTAGCAGAAATTAAATTTATCCCTATTCATCCTCCATCGTCCACTTTCTATTAGGCAGCTAAAATCTTTTGCTAATTCTTTCACAAAACCGTTATTTTAATAAGGTATCTATTTAATTACTCTAAAATAACTACGCATCCTATCTCTAAGGTATGGATGTTTTCACCCTTATCAGTAGTAATAGCCAGTTCTCAACATCAACTCCATCGCAAAAATGTTAAGAGTGCCACACTATACTCTCGCATTTGAAAGTTGTTTTGCAGATGAGAAAGTTAGGAGTTGCAGTGTTCCTCATCGCACTTCTAAGCTTCAGCACATCAATTATTTGATTGATCCTCAAACTCTTCGCCACTAAGAGCACTTCACTTTGGAGTATCTCGAAGTTCAAGCTTATTTAATAGTTTATTTTTTATAATTAAACTGAAGAAGAAGAAGAAGCGAAATGTAATAGTTGTAAAGATCCTTGTATAGATATCTTTAGTGAAAGTTGTTTTATTCATACTTAAGCAAGTTCCGGAGTTTTGGGCTGAAGAAATTTAGGGGTTTTAATGCTCTAAAAAGATAGTTTAATTTGATTCTTTAGCATAAGTGTATAGAATTTTTGCATATATTATTATACTTCATGATAAATTTCTATGTTTCAGAATTTTTTTTCCTTCTATAAATGACTAAATTAAAAAAAAAATATTCAAAAAAATTTTATCTCGAAATAATTTTTTAAGTATTTTAATTTAATATTCTCAAATGTGTTATTATAGAGTTGAACAATGATTGAAGGAATATTTCCGGCTAAATATTTTACTTAAAAATATCTTTTTTTAGTTGATAATATAAAAATATATCATTTTTAGTTTCATAAAATAAATAATGCAAAATTGTGGTAATAATCTCCTTATTCTTCAAGATTTTATTCTTGCTAATAACAAAAAGCAAATATTTTTTCTTTGGTCTTTACCATTACAAATTTAAGGATAGAAAAATCATTATCAATCAGCCATTACTTACTTATATTATTTCATAAGCCATACTTTTAATTCTAAGATGAAAATTTCTCACAAAATATAGTAGGGAGTTCACTCTTTTATTTTGGCACACTTAATAAATTTAATAGCTGAAAATAATTTCAAAAGTTTATTAAAATCTGAAATTTATGTTGATTAGTTAAAAGAAATCGGCCATTTAAAAGTATTTTTTTAAAAAATCATTTAATATCCTTTGAGGATTTATTATATTCTTTATTTATTATTATTATTATAAATATTAATATTTTTTGTTTTAATTTTAAGATCAGAGGCTATAGTAAAACCAAAACTCTAAAACTCATTGCTTTTATATTAAAAACATATAAAAAATTTTGAATCATATATAAAATTAATTCTTGAAGCATTTATCACAAAAATAATTAAGAATGATTCTAATAAATATATCCTCTATATTTTTATTAATAAATCTTAATTAAATTGATAATAATGAAACAAATCATTTGAGAATAGGGATTTCTTATGACGAATAAGGTAAAATTTTAATAATTTAATTTAAAAAATTAGATTTTATTTAAGATTGGGGTTTAGAAATATTTTTTATTTTAAAAAGGGATTACTATTTAATTTAATTAAGAAACGTACATAAATCCACCTGTCTAATAAGATTGCAAATTCGTGAAGATGGAATTCTTAACAGTGATTCAATATTATCAGTTCAGGCCCGATTTCACAATACTGGCTAGGAAACCAGCTTTGACAGTAAGTAGCCACTGTTTTTAGGCTTTTTACTGAACTTTAGAGAAGTAACTTCAAACCCATCCATATTTGGCATATGAATGTTCCCTATTATTTTAAAATTTAATAATTAATAAGTCTGTAAAATTACCTTTTTTTCAAATTTATTTTTAGCAATAATTGGCCCACAAGGAGCGCTTACAGTACCAAGTTTTAACATAGACGACCAAATATTCATCCTCCTTCGTCCAGACTTTACAGAAGTAAACTCAAAACTTTTTGAAAAATCGGAGCTGAATGTATAATATTAAAATTAAATAATATTCGACTTATCAAAAAAGTTAATTTAATTTTTAAATCTTTTATAGAAAATATAACCCTTAATTATTAAACTCACATTTTTTATTTTTAAAATTTTTGTATAAATGGCTAAGTATAGATATGCATCATTAAATTTATTTCTTTCCCTTTAATAAAATTAAATATTAAATTTAATTAAACTTATATACTATAAATTAGATAGTAATTACTGATTTTTATTAAATAATTTACTTTTAAAACTAATTTTTTTTAATTTAATACAAATAAATTATACTAATATTTGTTTGGATTTTAAATCTGCTTCAGAGAACGGGGAAATAATTTAAGGCATTGCATTTGTAAATACAGCAAGTTAGCAACCTCAGTTTAATATTTTAACTTATTATTAATTTTAAATCAACTATATTAAGACTTGAATAACTCGATTGATTACCACCTGGGTATATTCACCATGCCAATGATATCAATGAGACTAGATTCAGACTTTCTCTATATTGAAAAGGAAATATCCAGTGGACTCAAAATTTACTTCCTCACTGAACATTTAAAATTGGTAGCCTAAGCTCTAAATCCATAAAGCCCTCAATTGCATATTTTCAAGAGATTCCAAAATATTATGGCATGTTCAAGCAACATAAGTAGATCATAGTTAGTGGTCTATACTCAAATAGCATCTATTTCATGAGAAACCATGGAAGAATTCAATGGAAAACTATTTAATATCCTTTCCCTGATTCCCTTAGCCATTCTAACTATTATGAAAGACCTTCTTTTCCTCCAAGAGAGGATCATTAATAAAGGCTCAAGTATATTTAACCTAAGGAAAATTTTTGCTCTCTCAGTTCTCTCAATGCTTCTGGCCACTTCATAATCCAAGCACCTTCTATTAAAACAATCAACTTACTTTATAACTAAACTTAAAGCTTTAAAGAGGTTTGCTTATCATTAAAAAATTCTCCTCTATCTTTCTTATTATTTTTTATGAAAACTAGAGTTCTAAATTTCGAATTTCTAATTTATTAACAAATTTAGAAATCTCTAATTATGCTTTAAAAAAATTTAAGGTTGTTATCTTTCTTATAAGTAGCTAATATTTTGTTAATGCATTGTTTAAAAATTAATTTATTTCGTGATTCTCGGACTATTAAAGATGAGTCTCCAAATTTAAATAGATATAGTGTAAAATTTTGAATTTTAATAAGTTTATTGAATTAATTTATTGATTAATTAATAAATTATCATTGACTAATCAAAATTTTAAATAGTTTTCTATAATTTGAAATAATTATATTATGTAAAAAATATTAATCTTTAATAATTAAAGTTTAAAATAAATTTGAAATATTTTTTTTGAATTTTTTTATAGTAGTTATTAAATATAATTGAAAATTAGGTGAATTATTTAGAAAGATTAAAGGAGAAATTCAACCTCGTGGCAGTTCAAATAACATATTCATCCTCTTATCTGAAGCTAGTTCGAGATGGTATAAAAAAATTAGTTTGTGTTTCTACTTTAATCATCGTGTCAACATGTCATGGGTTGACCAGTGGCATGAGGGACAGGTCACACCAGTTATGATCGTGTTTTAGTAGGTGATATAAAAGCCTATTATATATATATATATATACCTTTGCGGGGTGTTTATCTGCAATAACTAATAATAATATCTAATCGTGCAACACTCTAAAAAACAATATAATTCTTTTTAAATTTCCGTAACTCCAAATTACTACTTTATGAATTTTTATTTGGCTAATAGCTCAAGAAGGAGCTTCCCTACACAAAAGTTGCAAGCATATATAGTTCTTAGAATTCCATGCTGAATGGTCTCATAATTATTTAAACATACTTTAACTCCACTTATACCATTCTAATTTAATAAATAAATTAATTTCATTTTCCATTAAATCTTCAGCTATAATAGTCCAGTATTGCTGAAATCCCTCAATTAAATTCTAATTTTTGCTAAACAAATTGCAGATAAAATATTATATTTTTATGAAGATTAAATGGTGTTAGTTCATAGAGATTTTAATTTAATAACTCAATGTAATTATTTTTTATTAACTTTGTAATTATTTTTTTTAAATTAAAATCTATCTAAGTAATTTCTATTTAATAAAATTTACTAATTTATAATTTTGAGTTCTATTGATGAATAATGGTAAAAAAGCATCCTTATGTCAAGCAAGTCAGGTTATTTGCAGTCACATTATAAAATTTATAAAAGCAAATTCGGATTAATTTAAGTTAAAAATATTTGCTTACTTAAAATGAATAAATCGATCTAACCTTTAAAAAGGAATTTTTCATCCAAAAATTGTTTTATAATAATTTTATTAAAACATTGATGATATCAATAAATAAAGTTATGGGAAAAGAAGTTTTGCTTAATTAAATTATAATATTTTGAATTTTTAAGAGTGGATGTCTTTTAAAAATTTAGAACCTATGTAAAATTTAAAATATAAAAAAAGGTATGAGAAATTGGGAAATCTTATATAAAAAAAGAAAGTTTTTCCCAAAAAAAATTGTTTTATTCAAAGTAAATTTTAATATTTTTTTTTGAATCAAATTATTTTTTTAAATTTAAATTAATTTTGCCTCTATAATATGCAAATTCTTTTTAAAAATTTAAGAAAGAAGTTAAATATAGAAATTTATTGCTTTTCCTATCCTCAAAAATTTAAAAATTTTAAAAAAGAAATATATTGAAAAAATTAAGAAAATAAAAAAATTTTTAAAAAAATCGTTTTTTTTAAATTGTAAAAAAATTATTATAAATGAAATTTGTATTTCTTTAAATAAAGATAAGGTATAATAATATAAATGCTGATTTAATTTACTTCATGAAGAAAATATTTTGCAGACGAATCTGATTTTTACTTTTCACTCTGTTCAAAAAATTTTTAATTAAACCCCTTTTATAAATTAATTTTTTTTAAAAAAATTTTAAATTTTTTGGTTTAATTAAAAAAAAAAGGTCAAAAAATGTAATAAAAATTTTTTAAATTTATTAAATTTTTAGAATGAAAATTTGCAAAAAAATTATTTATTAAATTAAAAAAATGTTTTTAAATTTTAGAATAGAAAAAAGTGAAAAAATAAAAAAAAAAACTAGGGCCAGATTACTTTTTTTTTTAATCTGTGGCAATATTTCATTTAATGAAAAAAATTTTGGGTTAGGAAAAAATATTAAATTAATTATTTAAGGAAGAAATTTTCTCGCAATAAAGAGAGATGTCAAAAAAGAAAATTAAAATTCAAAAAAATTTTTAAAGGGAAAAAAAATTAGATTTTAAATAAAATTAAACCCTCTTAAAATTTTTTACTTCTTTTTTTGGTTTATTTGTTAAAAAAATTTTGCACCCTTTCTTTTTTAAAACCCTTTTCTTTAAATTTTCCAAAAAAATTTCCCCCTAATCTTTCTAACCTAAAAAAGCATACTTTAAAGGGAAGTCCGGGGTTTTAAAAATTTACCCCAAAAAAAAAATTAAAAAATTTTCTGAGACAATTTTGTATCAGGAAAACAGGAAATTTAAAATTCCCATTTACCCGTGCGGAGTACCCCCCCCAGGGGAGGGGTTTGAACCCTAAGAAAGGTCGAAGGGATGGTTTAACGGGTTTCCCAACCGGGGGATTTAAAAAAAAACAGAAATTTACTATCCCTGGAGGGTACTCCGCACTGGTCATGTATCCCCTCCGGCTTTTTGATTTCCCGGGTTGGGGGCTCAGAAACTAAATATTTCATTTTTTTAAATTTGGGACACCCTTTAAATGGGAAAGGCCTCTGGTATAGCTGCAGTATGCTAATTGATTAGTGAATTTTGGAATTAAATGATGGTTTTGAAGAAAAATTTTTTAAAAACCAAAAAGGAAGTAAAATTTTGAAATCATTTTAATTTCTTAAAAAATTTTTGGTTTCAAATTTAAAATTTATTTAAATAAAAAATTTTTTCTCAATTCTAAAAATTTTAAAAAATTTGGGAAAAAATTTTGTTTACCCCCTTTTTAATTTTATTTTGGGCCTCCCCCCTTATTGCGAAAATAATTTATTTTTCTTAAAAAATTATATTCTTTTTTCTTTGCCCCAGTTTCTTTTTAAAAAAAATTTTTTTTTAAAATTTTTTTTCCTTTAATCCCCAATTTTTTTTGTCCATTTTTAAATCTAAAACGCTAACATAAAGAATTAAAAATAAATTTTTTATTTTTTTTCCCAAATTTTTTTATTTTTTAAACTTTTTTTCAAATTTAAGGGTTTATTTAATTTTTTTAATTTTTAATTTGGGAGAACTATTTAAAATCTTGCTCAATTAAAACAACTAATTAATTTATAAGTTGTAAATGTTATTATTAAGAGTGATATTAAGTGTATAACAATCTTTATTGTTGTCTCCAGCTATACTGTAAATAATTGACCCTTCAACCCTAGATATTTAAAATAAATAATCTATAAATCTCGATAAAATAATAAAGAATTATTAAAATTCGCAGCTATTACTGCCAATCAATAAATTTAACTTTTTATTACAAATTGATCTTATGGAGATATAAATTATATTTACTATGCTTTTTATTTAAAAACAGATTTATTAGATATATTTAATAAAGATTCATCAGTAAATTAAACTTATAATTAGAGTCAAAGATTTAAATGAAAAAAGTTAATTCTTAAATTTACTGCCAAAATTTACTTAATGATAAAAAGTAAAAATTTAATAGTTTCACCCTCGTACATTTGTAGTGGGACAGCTTAGCACAAAGTACTAGCGACACAAGTTTTGCTGAAATCGATAATGGATTTTAGAGTATTGTGGAATTAAAATTTCTTGAAATAAGCTATGAAGTATTTGAATATTCAAATTCATCTCAATATTTTGCAAACTAATGATCTGGCAGAGGCTTGAGAGGTAAATTTAAAATATAATTGACAACATTTTACAACTTCACATTATTTTTTTGAAATATTTCTTACTATAATTAAATTTCGAACTGAATTATCCAATAAAATAGCATTTGTATTTATCATTTTAATTATAGAGAAAAAAATTATTTTGAATTAAGCATGCAATTTTTACGAAAAAATAAATCCCTTCTTGATTTTAAATATCCCAAAATTTACAAGATGATCTCAAATTCTACTAGTCTTACTCAGAAAAAGTCAGCAGCATTCTTTTAACATCTTCAACATTCTCATATCTGAGGTTTGAGTCTCCATTCATTCTTTAGCTTATCTTTTTATTGATAACTAAAACTAGCAAGTGCTAAACCTCAGATATGAGGAAGTTGAAGATGATCAAGAATGCTACTGACTTTATCTGAGTAAGACCAGTAGAATTTGAGATCAGGTTGTAAATTTTGGGATATTTAAAATGAAGAAGGAATTTAATTTTTCGTAAAAAATTAAAAATAAATTGTTTTTCTATAATTAAAATGACCAATACAAATGCTATTTAATTGGATAATTTAATTAGCTATTCCTATATTCATCAATATTATAAAGTATTTGAATTATTTAATTTTTGACAGGAAGTGAAAACGTAGTATCTACTAGATTAATGTGATTTAAATTATTTGAAATAATAAATTAATATTTTTTCACTCAATTCTTTCTTTTTCCCTAAGATTATCTTATAATTTGATAATTTTTTTTGAATGAGTGATCAACTTTAATTTGACTAATTAATAATTTCAATAAATAATGAAAATTGAATAAAAATATGATAAAAAATAGTATAATTAAAAATTAGTTTAATATACTTATAGTTTTAGATGCTGAATTAAATATTGTTGAATTTTCCAAGAGTAAATTTTTGGCTCCTCTAAGAAAAAGAAATCCCCCATATTCTATTGCATATTTTTAATTTGGTAATAAATTAAAAAAACAAAGTTCCTAGCAAAAATAAAAAACATCTTTTAAATATAATTTCATTTATTTGAACATTTGATGAAGCATCATCTATAATATTAAAATTATAATTAAGCTTTAGTTAATTGGAAAATAATAAAAGTTAATTAAAAATATAAAATAATAAATATATAGTAATTTGCATACGGATTTGCAAATTTAGAATTGGTTATCTAAACATTATAATTTCCATCATACAAATATAGAAATCCTCCCCCTACTTCAGTGTAAACATTTTACAAATCATTTTAATTTTTAAGTTAAACATAAGTATGTTTAAATATTTAAAAACATTATCGCTTTATTTATTCCTCACATTTCTTATCTTAAATTTCATTCTACATCTAAATAATGACATCTAATTTTAAATCGTTATAATTGACAAAATTTAATTATTCTGGGTTTTCTTAAATTTGCAGTTTAAATTATCTAGGTAGAAACAATCTTTAGGAAAAAAACTCTACTTTCTTAGTTTTTTTTATGCATAAATAAATACGATACTATGATATTGGCAAGGCTAAAATTAAGCTCAAAGAAAGAGTCCCTCTTACTCGTACAAAACTTATATTCTTTAGAGAGACACTTTAGAATTAAGATAAAATAAAATTTTTAACCTTTAATATATTCAGATCATCAAGACAAGTAAAATTTTGGACTTTAATAACATCAGGATCGAAACTCCAACTACTGAGCGAAAAGAATTTCAAATTAAAATGGAGTCAAAATTTTAAAAACCAAATCTTGCCAGAGAGGATCTTCAAAAAATCAAAACTCATCCTACTTCTCTCTAAAATATTAAAGTTAATATATTTAAGCAACCATCTAATTTAAATCAGTTTCTTAAGAGAAGTTAATCTCTCTTTATTTTAAAATTAGAATATCTTATATAACATATTAATCTTTTCCCTAAATGCTACAAATGAATAATTAATAGAAAGCTATAATAAAGTTACTATTAATTATAAATTTATAAATTTTACATCCATTTTAATTTAAGTAAATATAAAATATGAAAATAATTTAGAGTGATATAATTATACCTCGAATTAAAACTATATCTTATAATTTAAAACATTCTTGCACTTTACTTTTTCAACAATGAGACTAAAAATATATTGCTTTTAAGATAAATACTTGTTATATTAACCAGTTAGTAAAAAAATTAATTTTAGGAAAATAAATATTCCTAGAAACTTTAAGTTTTTAGAATTAAAAGTTATAAAATAATTAATTGAGGATGTAGGATTGATAACAAATAATAGAGTCTTCGTTGTCTTAAATTATTGCTATTACTCCTCCATACGAAATTGCCAGAATTTTATTATTATTTATTATAAATATATGTATATAATATGCTTAATAGATATTTGACAATTAAATTTAAGAAGAAAACTTTTTATTAATCCTAAATAGTCTTTTGACGTCTATTCACAAATTTAATAATAATTTTATCTCGATATTTTGGATAATTTAAAAGTATAATTAATTTTATATGTAATAAATACCATTATTTATGAATTACTAAAATAGGGTAAAAAAAGACTAAGAAGATAAATTAAACAATTTTTAATTGCTTCTTATATAATTAGACTCATGTAAGTTGATATTTTGCTCTATGAGGAATTTGGCTGTCAATAATTTTTACTTGGAAATCTTTATTTTCATTTTTATTGCTTAAAAGTTAAGATGTGAAAATAAGGAAAATGGTATCTTAAAGCAGTAAGCGATCGGAATAGTTACCCAAGATAAATTTCAATTTCACAAGATAGTGAGAAATTTTATTTACCCTCGTTTACGTGAAATTGGACTGGTGCAATAATGAAGATCTAACCTAGGCTTTGTTATTTAATATATTTATGAAATATAAATATTTGATAAATATTAAGACCTTTTATGAAATAATTCTGTTATTTTACTTAGTCGATGCTGAAAAATAAAACTTTAGCTGGGCTTTTAGATAGAGGTATTTTCCTCTGGTTAATGAGGCCTTCCTGGATCAAGTGCTGATAGGGTAATCTTAAGCACTATAGACTTTAATGAATCACTTGGGTATGCAACAGCTCTCTATTACTTATATACTTAATTTTTAGACTAAGATAAATCCTTAAATCCTCATGGTAATTTTTATATATTTATATATTTTAGAATATGTTTTTCAAATTATTTAATATTTTATCAATAAAAAATATATTTTATTTAAATTAATTTAATAAAATCTTTCGTTAATTCTATTATTTAATTCTTAACTTTTAAAACATACAACCCCTCAAATACTATTGCCAAATTATAGGATTTTAAAAAACAAATTCATCAATAATTAAGGAAATTTAGAATAATTTAAAAACATATTTTGACATTTAACAATATATAATAAAAAATAAAGAATTTTGAATTTTAAAATAAAGTTTTTTATGTGTTAAGTTTATTCTATTATAGATGAGAATTGAATATAAAAGTGAATTAATTTGTTATTATAATGGAATGATATAGCTGCAGTTAAAGAGTGTCCTATTTAATAAATTATTATACCATTAAATTCATCATAAAAATCGGAAAGCTTTTATCTTTGAAATTTTTGCGTAGGAGCACTCTGTACAGAGTTATATTAAAACATGTTTTAATGAAACGAAGAAGAGGATGATGAATATGCAAGAGTCCTATCTCAATGCCGATTAGCGTTATGAAGACAATTAAACAAAAAAATCATATTAATTTTGACAAGCTATCGAACAACCTGCAAATCAGTAAGTGAATCTATAATTTAACTGCCACGAAGTTGCAACTCCCCATTTATGGCTCAAAAATAAAAAATGATTAAATTGAAAAAATAATTGTTTTATTATTAAGTATAGAAAGGGTTTTGGGTTTAAAAATGAAAATGTTAAAAATTGAAAGAGATAGCTTCGAGCCTTTCTAACAAACCTAAATTAAATAAAATGTAATTTTGAAATTTAATAATGAAATTAAAGGGGGTATTTGTAAATAAATAAAAAATTTTACATAGATTTAAAGTGGATATAACTTTATTTGGGGGGGTAGGTAATTTAAATTAATAAGAATCTTTTAAGGGGAAAATTTTAAAAGATTAAATCTTTATTTCAATTTTTGAAGATTTTTTATCTTTTTTTTGAAATAATTTTTTATTTTTTGTTAACCCCCAACCCTTTTAATTTAAAATGTTTTAACATTACAAATTTATTTAAAATTTCTTTTAAAGGGAAAATTTCTATTTTAAGAAACAAAAGAATTAATCCTATTCGAAATTTTCTAAAAAAAAATATCAATAGTTTTTCTGGGGCCAAATTTTAGAGAAATTATTTAGGTAACTAGTCAATAAAATTAAAGATTTTCTCAAAATTAATATAAAAATAAAATTAATGATTTAATAATGGATAGAAATAAATTTATTTATTTTTAAGTTTTTTGGTAAAATAAATAGTTAATTTTAACTGGTTGTTCTTTGAATATATACCTGAGTTGACAATAAATGAAACTGAAGAATGTTTTGTGAAGTATAAATTCTTAAATATATTATAGCTGATAATTTTAGGGTAAGTAAATTAATATAAAAATTAAATTGGATTGATTGTTTATAAAGTTTAAATAAATTATGGATAGAGTATAGATTTCTAAAACTCAAATATTCTGCAAAAGACTACAACCCATGAGTGAGCAGTGTGCTATCCTACTTAAACTTAAAATCATCTTATTCTTTAAATAGTCACCAAGTAGGTAGCTAATATTCGGAGAATCTTTTTTTAACAGCCTTAATTTTATAATTCAATTACATAGTTCAAATTAATCATTAGTTTTAATTAATTAGTTAAAAATACTTTCGAGGTATACATATGGGGACCGAATTATTGTGAATAAGTTTCCGTTTAAATTATTAGATAATATACCTAAGAATTGAGGAAAAAAATCGTAAAACCCTTAGAAAATATAGATTAAGAAAAATCAGCTATGCTAAAAATCTAAATTTAAGGCTGACTGCTTTAATAGTTTACATTCTTATGGAAGGAAAAGGAACTATTCCACTATGTTTAATGAAAAGGATATAGGAGACTATTTGAAGTACAAAAATAATTTGATTCCTAATTTAAGGAGTAAAGTGTCAAAATTGTTTTTTAATTTTTTTTAACTTCATTCAATCAATTGAAATATCAGATATCAGAGTTCCACTATTGTGTAGACCAGTAAAATAGACATCCTACTTTCATCATGCTTTGAGAAACAGCAGACTCAACATCTAAATATAGTTTGAAGAAATTCAGCACCCAATAAAAATTATACGAATTTAAATATATGAGAAGTTAATATATTTCTCTTCAACACTGATCTTAGCCTCAGCTTATTTTTCTAAAATTTGTCTATATTTTTAAATTCTTAGGTATAATTTGATATTAATTTTATAATTTTAAAGTTTAAGTAGTTATCTTGATCATAAATTTCACTCCATTATATATGAAATTAGTCAATCTGATCTCAATTGTAATTTTATTTAAAGCCACTATTATTTTAAATAAATTTTGTATTGAATTGTTACAGCAAAAAATAATTGTATTAAAAATTAGAAACGCTAATTTATTAAAAGATTCTTGTGAGTTGTATGAGAATTCTGAACCCTAGACTAAGAATATGAAAAATAAGTATAAAACATGGTTGGAGATGTACTACTGTAGATAACGGTACCATTAAGAGTCGTAGGACAGGAAGGACTATAGAATTTTGCCCCATTGATATTATTAAAGGATGAAATATATTTTTGAATTTTATAATACTCGCAATAAATTTGCCCCTATTTCTCATTTATGAAATCATGTAAAAATTAATTTTAGTGTGTTTAATCATATATAACCTATTAAGAATACCTCTTTGATGCTTAAAATGGAGCAAGATCCACGCAAAGTGTATGTCAAAGATGCGTTCTGAAAGTTTTAATAAGCTTTATATGCTCAAAATCTTTTATCAAATATCACTCATATGGAATTTAAATACTATACCTCTTTTAATTAATTTGAATTAGAAATGGCTTTTAAAATCAAAGAGTTTATAATAACCTAAAGACTATCCAAACCCCAAATTTGATCCTTTACAAACTTTTTCATGGCTCCTTCTAGAAATCGTTGCAGAAACCCAAAACCAACTGCTACGTCTCCACTCTCGAAAAAAGTTGCAGTTTGTTTTTCAATTCTACGACTATTATATCGATATGAGAAAAACAAGTGAGAACAAAAGTAAAATTAAAAATAATTTATTAGTCTATAATAACAGAAAAGCTTTTCTCTACATAGATTAATTTCTATATATAATTAATATAATTTAAAAAAATAAATATTTAAAGGCATAAATATTGCAAGTGCCAGATATAAAAAATTTATTAAGTTTTTGAGTTAGAGCAAAAGGATTGTGAGATTTTAATTTTTTGAAGTTATTTTAATTCAGCATTTAACTACCCTTAAACTCTCTCTTTTTATATCATCTAATTTTGAAAAAATTTCAAAATATTTAAAAAGAAAAGGGCGCAATTTTTTTATTATTCCCTTAATTTGGAGGGAAATGTTTGATTAAAAGAAAGAGTGCGGTATAAATTTTGGGTTAATACGATTAAAATTTGCCAGGTTGATTCTTTATAAATAAACGTATTGGGAATGAAAAGGGAATAAAACCGATTTCATTGAATATTTAAAAAAGCAAAAAAGAAACATTTTATAGGTTTTTAGAAATATTATTTTTGTTATTTTTTGGTTCAATCCTTTCCTCCCATTCTTCTTAAACTCCCTACTACAAATTTAAATTGATATGAGTTATCTTCCCAGAAATCATGAAGGAGGAACCCTTGTTAATGCCACTTTGAAGTTTTTATTATCTATTGGTTTTAAAATTTTTTTTTGGGAAAAATCTTTTACTTTCCTCGTTAAATTTCTAAAAATAATTTAAAAACATTTTTAGTATTATTTTTACACACTGAAAAATTGTTTAGTAATGCTTACCAGGAAATTATAAGTTGTACGCAAAAGATTCAAAGCTTTCTTTGGTCTCTCATCTATTAATTTAAATTCTGTGTCTTCCTCCCTTTCTTCATTTTCATTATAAAATTAATAAGCTCTAATATGTTTCTGTTTATTTATAAAGAATCAACCTGCGCTAATGTAATCGTATTCAACCTATAATAAAGCAATCGAAAAGTGAGTAGCCACTATCTGTATTAATTTGACAAGACCAAAATTAATATATTAAGTATTGAAGCTCACCCCATAAGAGGCGTGAGAAGTGGTTCATAATTGACTCAAATATATCGATACCCCGAAATTAGCCCCACTTATTTCTTTTACACTTCTAGTCTTCGCGCTTAAAAAAAATTAGATAACTAAAATAAGTGGAGATGATATAGGCCTCACCTAGAATCAAAAGAATTCACGGTGCTAGGTGATACTTTCAAGTACTTTGAAAATATTTTCAAGTTGGCTAACATGAAATAGTTTCCTCTCTTGATATACCAAATGAGTACCTTACTTTAAGAACTTACTTCTCCTAGCCAGAATCACCTGAAAATATAAGCAACGCTTATTCTTTGTCAAGCCTGCTTATCTTTTTAGAGGGGATAATGAATCTTGGTCAAGGCAGATCCGATTTAGGGATACTGCAGTTCTCGCACGGCATCAAGGCTCTCCTTAATTTAACACTCCAAACCACTTATCTCTACTACTAATCTAGATGATCAATGCGGTAATCGGCTGTCATACTATTTTATTAAATTCTAATGTAATAAGATCAGATATCTAATATAGTTATTGATCTTAAGGGATTAATAGAAAATAATTTGGTATAAATATTATTTAAATTTGAGATTTAATGTTATATATTATTTATTAAGATGACTCCTCCATTGCCTGATAGAGACATTGAATTAGTTACTGATAAATATTAATTTTATAAACCAGGCATGCTTGTAAATTATGAGTTTGAATGATTCAGGTAAATCAGCCCACCATTAAAACACAAATATGATAATTGAGATGAGTTAGATGATCATTTTTCAATTGATTTTCAAAGAAAATTATTTTAAAACTTTTTGAGACGAGATGGAAACAATTCCACTATTTAAAATCTTGAATTAATGATTTGATAAAAATTTAATAACATATTTGAGAATTAGTTTGAATTTCTTTTTTCTTTAAAAATATTTAATATAGATTGCTAGATCATTCATTGCAACTTTTTGATAATTAAAATTTCATTTTATGAAAATTTGAGGACATTTAGCATGTTCTTAATAGTTAAAGTAACATATTGTCTCTAAAATATATTTAAGAAACCAAATTCATCTTTTTTTAAGTAAAAATTAAAATTAATATTCTTCTGAATATCTATTAATTATATAAATTTTATGTAATAATTTTCTTTATAGAATGCATTTTGATTGAGTAGCGAAATGATATCTTAGAATAAAAAAAATGAATGTGTTTTAGCCATCAAATATTACTTATGCATAATCAACATACTATAAATTATTTTATTATTGAATTTACTCGCTGCTGCTCAGAACATATGCAAAGCCCCCATATCCTTCGCAAAACACAGATTAAAACATCGAATTTGAAATTTAGAAAAAAGTCGTTAGATTATAATTAAATTATATAACTAAAAACCATTATGAAAATTAAATTTTATTAAAAAATATCTATAATCTGACTCACTGATTTAAAAATAATTTATCTGAAATAAATTAAACAAGCATATATGATTAAATAAGATCAGGATTAGATGACTCAATCATGGCAAAGCCACCCATTAAATTTTATTATAGTTTGAATGTATATATAATCAATTACTCACTAAAAAAGAATAAAAATTAGGTTGAAGTTGAAATGGCTCAAGAACTCTATCTACAGTTTGTTCGAGAGCTAATCTAAATTGTGAGACTCATCAGTAATCATAGCACCACTCATCAGCGAGATTTTATTAATGGGTTGAAAAATTAAAATAAGAAGCGACAAATACTTGTCTCGCTTATATCTACCATCAGAGCGATTCAACAAGTAGGCCGCGAGGATTTAAAGTTATCTAAATTTGAACCCAATTATACAATTATTTAAATCTCTGATATTTCAACTACTACACTTATAAATCCAATGTATAGATTAATTAGATAATCTTTAAATTCATAGCTATAGTCGCGCTTATGAATAACTCACTTGTATTTCAAAGAAACGGGCTTAAGAGTCGATTAAATAAATTGCTCCTCCCTTGTTTGAATACAAGCTTTCATAAACTTAGTCATATTAAATAAAAATAATTATTTATCATATTAATTTAAATTTAGAATTTAAATTTAAATTTAAATTATTCATAAACAGAGTTTGTATCTTGCAAACTGGTATTGGATAAATAGAAGACAGATCCTTAGTTATGCTAATAACAGTTGCTAAAGTAATTTAAAATAATAGTAGTTATCTTGAGATTCAAACCCCAAATACGGAATAAAGTGTGAATAAGTTGCGCATAATAAATTCTTTGCTGATAAGTAATTTTATTATTATCTAAATTTACTTTAACAGGCATACTACTTATAGGAAGGTGTCATTGGCTACTTTCTCATATTCTCTGAATTTTCTCATTTTAAGAGCTTCAGATAGATTTAATAGGCTTCTTGATTAATTATTTTTTTAATTTGAAGTGCGCTAAGTGGCGAAGAGTTTGAGGATCAATCAAATAATTGATTTGCACGAAACTTAGAAGTGCGATGAGGAACAGCTGCAACTCCTAACTTTCTCATCTGCAACTTTCAAATGCGAGAGTATAGTGTGTGGCACTCTCAACTTTTTTGCGATGGAGTTGAAGTTGAGAACTGGCTATTACTACTGATAAGTGTGACTACATCCATACCTTAGATTCAAAATGAAACTGAGATAGGATGTGTAGTTATTTTTGAGTAATTTCGTAATTTATCACAATTTATTATTACTTTAATAACATATTTGGGTTTGTTTATTGGATAAAAATTGAATCATATATGGCAAACAAAGAGCCATAGTATCCATTCCCTAATATATTTATATCATAAGGCATATAGAAATCTTGACCCATGCAATTATTTTCCAATTATATCTTAAATAAATTAGCTGTGATGTTTGAAATTATAAGATTCGCACTTGTATATGAGGTTAAAAGACACCCATTATCAAAGCATCCCATTCCATCTACTGTAATGTTTCCTATCGTTCGAGATTTAAATAAATTATCTTATATTTAATATTCCCCTTCGTTTGTGTTGATTATAGTGAAAAATGCGTTACTTGAGAATGATGAAATATTTTTTATCAGCACATTCCCATTCATGCTAAACTCATTTAAATTGGAAAATTTGGCAACCGATCCCGCCGCAAAGAACATATTTTTTAGAGTAACAATTCCATTAAAGTTGAGCGTTGTAGAATTATAGCTATCTTAATCAATAAATTCCGAGAACTATGACAAAATAATCCCTTAAATAATTTAAATAAAAAATTAATAATTTTTTTCTCTGAATAATTTATTGAAAGAAAATATTATATATAATTTTAATTTTCTTATATTTGAAATTAAATGAAAGCAATTTATTTTAATTTGTTGTGTTGTTTCGATGAAAAAGGAATTTATTAATCAAAAATAAAAATATTTAGATTTGAAATTAAAACTCGAGGCTTAAAATTTGGGAATGCTAATTCTTAAATGATTTATAAAGAGGTTATGTAATTTCAGTTTAATAAATTATAAAATAAATGGTGATATGGATAAACTATAAATTTATAAATAGTGTCTGCAGTAAAATCCTCAAGAGTTAGTATTGACTCTCCAAAGACAGAGAAGCCTGAGCCTGTTCCCCCTATAGCGTCGCTTAATGAAACATTTTTAAAAGTAGAATTCGAAGAGTCCATCCATATCATATTTCCCGAGTAAGAACTGAGATGAGCATAGATAGAATCAGTTTCCTGAAAATCGCTATTAAATTTAAGCAATTTATTAAAAGATATTTGTGATAGTCCAAATATTTCCTTAGCCTCCTCCATTAAAGCAATTCTAATAAGTGTTATTTGAGTTTCGTATGACTCCTTAGGAATCTGGAAGCACTTTAAAAAGAGGCTAAGAACTGCCTAAAATATAAATTGGGCCGCTGTTTACACTCAGATCATCTTATTTTTTAATTAAATCTGACAATTAGTCGAACCCTCTTGGACTTAGTTCGCATTAAAACAAACTATTGGTGATATTCAGCTGTAAAACGGGCAGTTAGCTGTACAGTAGCTTGGATTATAATTAAAATTGTCAGAAGCCAATTAAATTATAAAACTATCAGAAAATTAAGTATAAAGGTTTAATTTAAACTTCAAAGAGTACTTATATTATAAAATGCAATAAATTATTAGCCTATTTTTTCCCTTAAATAAATAATTGCACCTAGATAAATTAATTGTTCAATACTAGGACAAATAAGAGGTCGAGAGATAAATTCCTTAAATTTGAATATTGTCCAATTGAATATAACCCCTACCGCTTTGACTATAAATAATATAGTCATAAGGTTTAGAAAGCAAAAGTATGTTCTCTCCTGAGCCAGAAGCAACTTGAACATTGAGATTTTAAACTGATAACTGCAGATAATTAGACTGATCTTAAATTACTCCTGCTTGACCATAAAGCGTTAAAAAGGTTGCATTAGATTATATATTAATTTTAGAGCTGCCTTGGAGACTTATATTGGAATAAATTGAACTATAGGTGTTCACAAATAATCCATAGTTATAGCTTGTGATGTAGTCAAGATTAAAGCCATATGATCTAACTGTGTTTTATTCTCCTCTCATTTCAAAAATACCTAGTCCTTTTAATTGCATGCAAATACAATTAATTTGTTAAGCATGCTTGAAAAGGTTGTCTAGTTATTCCTTAAAATAAATTTGAATAAGTATTTCTGTTTTATTGAACAATTTATTAGGGATTATTTTTAAATATTTTCCTCGATAAACTGTACAAATTAATTTTTGAAATCTTAAAATATATTTATTTGAAGAGTTTATAAATTGAAAATAATATTGCTAAATTCTTTTCAGCATTCTTTTGAATTTATTTTAGCATAGATAGGAAAAATGAATCTGCTTTACGAACAAGTATCTATTTTTCAATTTATAAAGCTCCGTAATTGGTCGAAGAAAACATAGACTTTTCAATTTATATAAATTAAAATCATATAATCTGTGTTGCAAGAAGGCTAAAATTATTAAATTAGATAGTTAGTTAGACATTTTTATTTTAAACTTTAGAAAGTGAATTTATACTAGCAGAGAGCTATTTTACTCATCTAGTCTTAAATTTAATTTTTTTTAAACCCTTTAAAATCAATTAAAAATAAATTTATATTTTTTTTGAATCTGACAAATTTTGTAATAAAATATAAATTATATTTTTTAAATTCTTAATTACAATTAAAAATTGCATTTGAGGATAATATTGCTAGATGATGATTGAAATATAAGCGATATATTTTTAAAATAATTTTTTTATTAAAGCAATATAGAGATTGTTGACTCAAGCCTGCATGCTAAAACAACTGCCTAATTCTACTTCTTGTTATTATAGAAAAGATAAAATTAGATTATTGAGAGCATGCAAAAAATAATAAACATAAATATTCTTAAAAAATGTGTGATAAAATTAATTAATTAATTTACTGCTGGAGTTAGTAAGGATGAGGGTAGACTCATTTAGAATGCTAAAATTGAAGAGAAACTTTTAGCAAAAAGCATTTTTAATAGCATTCAAAAGTGCTTATAGTAAATTATAATTAATTATTAAAAATAATTTTCTAAGATTGTCCTTATTTATCGGGATGGATCCCTTTAAAGTCCTGAATGTTTAGCTTCTAGGTACTCGCGAATTTTAACCTGTGTATAATTTATTGATTAAGTGGCCGTTCTGGAGCATGAAGTAGATCTTGTAGTAGCCATATAAATTAAATACACTCTAAGTAAAAGCAATAAATTAATCTACAAGTACTCAAACTAAATATATTTTTAACAAAAATTAATCCACGATTTTCTATTTCTGTTTTTGCAATATTAGATTTCATCAAAGATATTTTTAGGGTTCATAGTTGAATTAATAAGTAATCACTTAGGGCATTAGTATTTGCGTTATTGTACCTACGCAAATAGTAAGCCCATAACATCAAAGAAGACTGTAGAGACATTCAGCCTCATTAAGGCCGAAAATCCTTGGATTTAAATATCTCAACATTTTTTAGGTAACTTTGTTTATCTTTATAAATTTAGTAAAAAATATTCCCAAAATTTGGTCTTGTTGAGATAGTTGCAAGATAAAATCTTTTCTACTACTAATTATATTTGAGATACTCCATAGTGGAAGACGACACCTTTACTTATCATCAAATGGATCATTGTTAGCGTAGCCATAAATATTAACTCCCTTATGAGATATAATGAATATCCAGCAGCTTTCTTTGGAATCTTCCTCCCCGGATCCCATTTTCGATTTAAACTACTATCTTAGCTTCCTGTAAGCCCTGCTTCTTCTTAGAGAGAATATTTATACCCTTAATCTTGCCATCAAACTTGAGGAGTAGAGATAATTTTGCATGGGGTGTACAATATTTAAATTATATAATTAAAAAATCAAAGGTATTTTAGTATTGAACATTTATGATATTTTACTCAGTTGCAAAATAAATATAAAATTGCTCTCTATCTAAGAATAGAGGGTGGATTGAAAGAGTTTATGGAACTTATTGAAGCAAAAGCTCCAAACAAAATTAGATTTGATTATGAACTCATCCCTATCAAAGTATTGTTAGTATTTATTATCACTTAGCTAAAATAATTTAAAATTTGTTTAAACTAATTGCAGACTGCTCTATAAGTTGAATCTCTATAATTAAAAATATAGATTATGCAGTATTAAAACTGAAGAGATCACAGCCAGTTAACTTTAAATTATTTATTTACTCTACTGAACTAATCTAAGATTGTGCGAAGTTAAAGTAGAGTGGATTTTAAGTATAATTCCCTGAGCTCAACAGGCATCCATCTCCATAGAGATATTAATCGCTACATTCATACTCTCCTCTGCTGAATTTTAATCCTGTTAAATTAGAATTGAAAATTTGGATATAGGATCCATTTTAAATGAGCAGTGGTCTCACGCAAGAAGAGCACTCGAAGTTCGACACAATAAAATTAATAAACGATTGATAGGTCTGAGAACTGTATTAGGTATTAAATTCTTGAATGTAAGTGGAAAAGAAATTAGAGTCCTAATTTTCCTAAACCATTTTGTAGGAAATATTATAAAAAGAGCCAGAAATAGATTAGTATCCAATAGTGGAGATATTTGCAATTGGGGGGGGGACGGAAGTGCACACCCCCCACTTTTTATGATCAAAATTTATGAAAAAACATCGATTTAGGCCAAAATCGCCTAAAAATGCCAAAAAATTAAGAATTTTTAGCTTTAAAAATTTCCGTGGGGGTCAAAATTTATGATTTCAAATTTTATGAAATAACCTTAAAATTATTTCCGAGCTCTGTTTTATTCATGAATATAAAGTCTTATGAAGATACTAAAGTAAATATACATATTAATTATGATTCGACCTTCAGTTTTTAAATGTGATTTGGCTGTTTTGTCAAAGTTTTTGTAATCTTAACTTGAATATTATTTAAAGAAGAATCTGAAAAGTTTAGATATAATAGCCAAGATCACTTTATCTCCAATTACATAAACTTACTGCTGTAAACTCATTGATAAACTCTATAATATACTTTAGAGGATCTTATAATTTTTCTGTACAATTTTTAAGAATAATCATAGCAATTCATAGCCCAAATAAGTTCTAAAATTATCAAGCTATCTGGGGACTTACTATAGAGCAGACAACTTCTTTAAAAATAGCTTAATATAAAGTAATGAAATGATACATAGTTATTTTTGGGAAATAATACATAATCTTAACATCAATCAGTCATCAATATTAAATTCAATAAATAATATTAATAGATAATACCATAAAAAATTGAAATTCGTAAAAATGACCCTCTTAGAAATTTTAAAAGCCAGAATTACTTAATTTTTTGGCATTTTTAGCTGATTTTGACACTGGATGGGTACTTTTATTGGCATTTTGTTCATATTTAGGGGGGTGTGCACTTCCGTCCCCCCCCATTTTTCATTAAATTGTAATGTATATTGATGGTCTAAAGCAGCAACTGAGCAAACTACTTGGGGACTTAAGATTCCCTGATGGAAGAACACTTAAAGAAGCACTTGCAGAAAGATTATTGCAGAGAAGACTCTAACAAGAAGATAGTTATTTTAATATATGTAATATGTGAATAAGATCAGAACAATGATAGACTAGGATCGCAAGAGGATGAGCTATTGGACTTAAATGACTCACTTGAGAGACCAGATTCAGCTGATGGAGAAGACATTATGATGGTTGACATGGGTGGAGACACTGACGAATCCTACTCGTATTTATGATTTTACGAAGAAGAGGATTTGGTAAATGCAGCTGCAAACAACTTAAATGAAGAAGATATGCAATTGGAAGAGCTCAAGAAAATGAAGAATGCAAGTGACTTAGACTAGTCAACTTTAGAAACCATGCTCAAGCTATCCATATATGTAATTTTAAGCTGAAACAAGAGCAAGAGAAGAGAAAGAATAATTTCAAGGACAAAGTAGGAGATTTAGATCTGAGTGAGGAGGACAGAGAGCAACTTATGGATGGATTTGACTCTAAAATGAGAGCACTAGATAACCTTATAAAGAATGAAGCCAAGAAGCAAGACTCCTCTCTCGAAGATAAGCTAGCTGCCAGGAGAGCCAGAAAGAAGGCAGTTGCGGTTGAGCTAGACATGAGAGTCAAAGACAAGGAGAACCAACTTGAGGAGCTGATGATTCAACAAGACAGGATGGTGGAGCACTTCGATGAGATCATTGACAACGGAGTCAACCAAGCAGAACTTAAGTACCTCCAAGAGCAGGAGAAGCAGAAAGCTCTTGCTAACTTAGAGAGACAGAAAGACCAACAGTGTTCTTGTTTTAGTTGTAGCAAGTAAGAGATGAGTTCATGGAGAGAGTAAGAAGTGCGGCCACTCCATAGGAGAAGGAGAGAATTCTAGATGAAATGCATGGCAGACTCCAGAACATCGAGGACCAGCTCAACAGAGAGAAGTCTCAGCAAGAGAAGAACCTAGACAAGATCCTCAAGGAAAGACAAGCAAGAAGAATTAAAAAGATGGCTAAAGATCAAGACCAGGCTATTGAGTCCAAGGCAAAGGAAATCCAACTTCTTCAAAGAGAGATCGAGAAAGAGAAAGCTTAGATTTACGCAGAAGCTGGAGGCTAAGATGCAAGAGAGCTGTTAGATGAGCACTTGCTCGCTAAACTTGCTGAAATTTCTCGCAAGATAGAATCTAAAGACGTGTCCACTTCCAAGCTGTTGGAGTTAGATAAGTCTGACAAGGAAGCCCTCGAGGTGTTCAAGGTGCAGCAGGACATGGAGAGAGAAAAGGCACTCAAGAATCTAGATAGGGAGATCCAAGAAGACGGAGAGTATGACAGAGCCAAGCTTAACCAAGAATTGCAAGAGAAACTCGCAAAGCAAAAGGAGAACTACGAGAAGAAGATTGCTCAGGCCAAAGACGAGCAGGAGAGAAAGAAGCTTATTAAGGAAGCCAAATAGGCAGAGAAGAAGATCATGGAAGAGATCAACAATGAGCAGTTGAAGCAAGATAGGATGTTAGAAGAGAAGAAGATGAACAGATAGGCAAGGAAGAAGATTAGAGAGATGGAGATGCAGGCCCAGCAGATGCAGCAACTTGCAGAAAAGGAGATGGAGCTTCTCAACAAGAAAGTAGCCAATCACGACAAGCAGCAACAAGCCAAGTTCGACCAAGAGATTTAAGGGCATTAATTTATTATTGCAGGTGAACAGAATGCTCGATAACAAACTTAATGGAGGAAAGGCAGAGTAAGCATTGATACTGGTGAATGAAGCAGGAGACGACATGCTCAAGAAAAGACTAAAGATGCTGATCAACAAGCAGTTCTTTGAACTTGAGAAGTACCTGGGAACTATGTACACTTAGTCAGCACTAGACAAGCTAATTGCAAAGGAGAAGATAAAGGAGAAGTTCAAGGGCCTTGAAGAAGAAGCTTATGCTACCTTATCAGGAGAGCGACTTGTTATGTAGCTTAATTAACTGAAGGAAGACGAGATCCTGGAGCTGAACATGCTTGATGCAGAGCACGCCAAGAAGGAAAGAGAGAAAGAAGCTGCACTCAGGGAAAAGCTCGAAAATAAACATGCATCAGAAAAGCAGACACTCACTGCGCAAGATGCAGACAGCAAGTAAAAAATGCTACAACTCATTATCGATAAGACCAATGCCAAGGAAGACCCTACTCTCCAAGCTATAGGGGCTAAGCTCCTAGAAAGCTCAAAGCAACAGACACTTCTTTTATTTTAATGCACAGGAAGAGATGGACAGACTTGAAAGTGAGAGACAGGCAAATCTAGACAGAATCAAACTTCAGATAGTGGCTGATAACGAAGCAGAGCTACAAGAAATGCAGAAGAATATAGACGAGCAGATGGCCAAGGAGAAGGAGGCTGTCGAGCATAGAATGAAGTAGAAGAGAGACGAAGTCATTGGCGACAAGCGCAAGAAACTTGAAGACAAGATCAACGAGATGAAGGGCACTCTTTCCGACTACCAAAGGGAGATGATCATGAAGCAGTAAATATTATAATTACCTATTTTTGATATTTGTATGCTTTATAAGATTACCAGAAAGAGTTGGATGCCCTTGAGAGAGCGATTGCAAAGGAAAGAGACAACCAACTGTCAAAGATGAGGCAGAAGCTGATTAAAAGGAAGATAGAAAGAGAGAGACTCAGGAAGGAGGAAGACGCTCAAGCCAAGATGACTTAGGTAAAGCAGTAACTTCAACAACAGATCAGACAAGAACTCTAGGCCAAGATCAACGTCAAGAAAGCTATTAGAGATGGCGTTAACAAGAGCAGCCAAGAAAAGGACTCCAAGCCCAAGATCACTGATGAGCCTAGACCTACGACTGCAGCTGGCAGAGCAGATATGCTCAAAGATAAGTTAAGACGCATGCTTGCTAAGTGGAATTATTTATAAAAGAATGCTGATGTTGAAAAGAACCACACAGACCATGATGACCCCACTAACATCTGGGAAAAGAACTCTGCAGAGTCCATGCGCTCCAACGTCACCAAGATGACTATGATGACCAAGGTCACCACTCAAACTGCTAACATGCTCACCAACCTCAATAACAATCTAGCAAACAAGGCAGTCAACGAATCTCAAGCCTACACTATCATTATGGCTTTATTTATCGAGGAACTTATCAAGAGAGTGAGGAGAATTGAGAGACTAACTGAGAAGATGGGAGAGAATGGAGTCCCCGTTCACCTCATCAAACAAGAAATCAGCTCAATTGTCACTGACAGAAAGAGAAACTGATTCATTCTATACTACCATGATAGTATTAACAAACCCTTAAGTTTTATTCACACTATAATAAATTTCATCACTCACTTTGAGAATTCACTCTACTTATAAGCTGTGGAAATCAATTTAATTATAAAACATAAATGATCATGCTTGCATAGTTCACTCTGACTGCTTTTGCTCTTCCTCTTCTTGAGATACTTTCTCCTCTTACTTGACAACAGGGAATTTCTTTCTCCAGAAACCCATCTGCTCAAATCTCTTGATGTAAGTTCTCTCGTGTCCCACTAAGTCTGGCACGTTGAACTTCTGATACAAGTCCACATACTCATCCTCCTATTCTTCCTCTTGCTTAGAACCCTCCTCTCCCGCATTCTCATTCAAGAATATGAACTTTGGAGCAGAGGTGTACTTTATGGGAAGACCTCTCACTTCTGTGAACTACTCCTGCAATAAGGGGGAATGCTTGTCAGTATGAGTGCAGGTGATTTGATCCTCTGAATCCAAAACCAGAGTAAAGCTGTCGCTCTGAGTGACTTGGCAATCGAACACGCAATACTTTAAATTAAGATGAATATATGATAATACTTGTTGACCTCATGGAGATTTTTAATGAAGGAGTACTAGTTTTCGAATAGGAGAACGATCTTGATGATCCTCTTTCCATCGTGAGCTTTGAGCATGAAAGTCTAGTCCTTCTTCTTTTTGACTCCTTGCGAAGTGATTTTGTTGTCATCATCATCGATTTCTAGAGTCCTCTGGAAGGGTTGGGACACATTCCTGAACTCCTTTATCTCAATGATGAGAGGCTTCTTGAGGAGATTGTTGATCAAGTGGTTGTCAAGAGCACTCTTCTCAATGTTTAACTATTTAAGTGTTAGCGATATTATTGCGCAAACAATTCGGATAAGGGAACTTACATCTTCGATAGGTGTGGTGTTGACGAATGACTTGAGTTTGACTTCGTCCACTTCTTGTTCTCCATTCTTGTTGGTGAACACAAATCTATTCAAGTCAAGACTCTCTATCTTCTCCACTTCAATGAAGTAGTGCTTTGCAAGCAGAGTCTGTACTCTTAACTAAATCGCACTCAACCCAGACATTTATATTGAGAAATCAATCAAATAAATTCGATATAAAATCCCAAACGATCCAAGGCTCAAAAATAACTTGCTTGCATTAAGAGTGTATCCCGGCACCACCAACCTCTTGAAGAGTTAAAACCCAGCTTCTACGTATCATCTAAAAATCACAAGTTTCTTAAAATTACTTAGTTGAGACAAAATCTGATAGGCTCCGTCTGTTACTGCAGGCTTTATGTGATTTGAGGTCACCTTGAAAGTGCTGCATATTTGTTTGAGATTTCATCTCACCGTACTAAAGCAGGTTAGGAGAGCCAGCAAAAGAAGGCTTCTCTTATTATCATTCCAGAGAGATGCTATAATTCTCTCTTTCAGGGCTTAGGTGAATCTATTATCCGACTCTTATTTTATAACCACAACTTTAAACAGCCGGATTTAAAAAAATATAGCTTGCAGGGGAATAATCCAAATGATTAAAGGAATATTGAAATGGCGTGCAAATTTCCCTACTGTTTTCCTAGCTGCCTTTTCAGCCATTTCGCGGGACCTAGATTTTAAATTTATAATTTAATAGTCCAGTCATTTTTAAATTCTTTTATTAAAATAATTCCATTTCTTAAGATCTAATCCTATTTTTCCTATAGCAAAAATAAACAATTTTATCTTAAACCTTCTAATATATTAATTATACATTAAGTTGAATTAAATTGTATTTTAGAGTCATTAATTCTAAATGACAAAATCAAAATTATATTTTACCACTCAATTCTATTTTGTGCATTTTAAATTATAAAATGATCACAAAAAACATAAACATTAAAATTCAGATTTCTTGTTGGTTTTCTATATATAGTAATTAACCATATTTGTTCTTCATTAACTACTGTAAGATTTAATTTCAAATTAAAAGTAATTAATTTTAATATTAATCAAAACTTTAAACTTAATTTTGCTCGTTTTCTTATTAAAACGTTTAAATTTTATATTTAAAAATTAAATTGCAAAATCTAGAAACCGAATTTATAA
Organism: Tetmemena sp. SeJ-2015; assembly: GCA_027382625.1. Classification (NCBI taxonomy): domain Eukaryota; phylum Ciliophora; class Spirotrichea; order Sporadotrichida; family Oxytrichidae; genus Tetmemena; species Tetmemena sp. SeJ-2015. The sequence goes on from JAJKFJ010021287.1 coordinate 165,855, forward strand.
AATATTAATTTAAATAAAAATAAATATACAATTCATAATATATAGAAAAAATATATTAGGGCAAAACTTCATAAGTTACTTAGATAAATGATAAACTCAATAAATTTCACTACTTATTTATTTGATTTGAACAAATTCCGACTTAGTTAAATTTTCAACTTAAAAATGAAAAAGATATGAATAAAAAATGCATTAGTCCTTAAAACTACATAGTTTCATAAGTCTTCCTCTTCTAAATAATCCTCTAGTTGCTGGAAGTCATCGTGATTGTTTTATAACTATACTTTTTAAATATCTATAAACTATTTAAGACAAATGTAATCTTACTATTTTTGTTGAGTTAGGAATTAGATTTAGTTTTCTGTAGGATTTAGACTTGCGTGATTTCAATTTCAGGTTCTGCCTTGAGCTAGCTGACATCACTTTAAATCTGGTCTGCTAAAAAGTTAATCTTATTTCTGGAGTCAAGTTCAAAATTCTGCTAAGATGGGGAGGCAGTTAAAGCAATGAGACCATGAGTTTAATTAGTATTGTAAATATCTTTTGCAGATGCTCGATGTTGATCTTCTTAACTTAGGATATTAAAACTCTTTTCAGAAGCCTTTTGGAAAAGAGTAGTTGCATTTGCCTCCCTCCCTCTTTGAGGTGTTAAATGCATATCAGGAAGCTGATCTTAAAATACTACTGGTCTATTTTGCTAGTTTAGAATAAAGGGATTCTCTATTCTTATGTTCTTAACTTCATGCTGCAATCGTTAATTTAAATTGTAAATTCTTAGTATATTAAAATAAGCTATATAGAACGTATATTAATCAATAAAAGGGATTTAATATTTGATTAACACATTTTGAGTGAATGATGAAGTGTTTTAATCAATATATGCGTATTTGGGATGATGAGGTTTGACGTTAGCAAAAGGGTTATCTTCAATTACTTTTTCTTCTTCTAGTAAGTTTGTATCATCTATTAGTTTCTTACTAGAGAAGTCTGCTCTCTCAAGTAAGAAATTAAATAACATACAAAATTGCCCTTCATGAGTTATGTTTTAGAGAATTTAATTTCATCCTCAATATCTTCTACTTAAGAATTTGCATTTTATAAGTCTTATTATTTTTAATGTTAAATTTATGATGGGACTAAAGACTCTTCACCACTCTTGAAATAAACTAATTTACATCAATTTATAAATAAATAATTAAAGTGAGCTAAAAAGATTATTATCCTTTAAATAACTCAGTCCAAATTTTGGGTTACAAATATTAAAATCAAAGGATACTCATTTATTCGAGGTATGAAGTAATTTATAATCAAATTGTCATTTACTTTAAATATTAATTAATCCTTTAATTGGTTTTATAAAATATATTCTAAAACATATTATTAATTTTATTTTTGAGATTTATGTGCGGGATTAAAATCAATACATGAAATCTCTATCTCTCTATCTAATGGCGATCCATCAAATTAAATAATTTTATTGGAACTAGTTAACAATTATCAGCAAAGTTGATCCAGAAGAAAAAAAAAACATTAAAATCTCAAAGAAAAGCTCTTTAAAATTTAAGACTTTATATATTTTATTTTGGGATACTTTTCTGAGAGAAAACAGACTGTATCTTGTAATAAACATAGTGAAGAATTTATTTATTTGATTTAATGATGATCTTTGATTTTATAGATAGCATAAATATATGGATGGGTTTAATTGATGCTTCCATTATTGTTCATGACGTACTTCATTGAAGCTAAGCTCTATAAATTGTCCTAATTAGTTGGACTGACTTATTCCTTCACTAATATTTAAGCATTGTTAGCCTCCTCTATAAAGTCCTATGGCCTAAAATGAGATGTTGGAGCTAGTATTTAAGAATCAGGATATTCTTCAATCAATTATTTGTTTATTTTATCTTTCTTACTTGAACTGTATTATTTTAAGTTATCCTCCTAAGATATGATAGTTTTTGATTTCTTATATTTATTTTAATCCTTATAGTCAAATATTTAATAAGATGAATGAATCAACATAAAATATTTTATCTGTAATTAACGGCTGTTTAAATTTTGATAAATACTCTTGAACTTAAGGCTTCTTGTAAAATTAATTAAATTTAAATTAATGCAGAGCAAATGAAGAAAATTTTATGTTATTGGAAAATATGATTTGATGATTGAAAATATAAACAGTTTAAAATTCAATTCCAATTTCTAATTTGAGTATTTTGATTGTGTTTGGCTTAGTTTCTTCCCCTAGTCTTTATTTTAGACATTTTAGAGCTAATACTTCTTTAAGAATCCTTAATATCTTTTGAGTTTTATTAATTTTACCTGAAAAGCAATCATAATCTCAATCTCTGATTTTTCTTACATAATTTTATTGTCAGGAGCATCCCTTTTTACTGGATATTTATACTTGACTCTCTAGAGTAGCTCAATTTATGCCACTTTTTCAAGATGAAGTGTTCCAATAAGTCAATAAGCTCAACAAAACCTTAGATTAGTTAACAAATATATTCGTAATTTAATGAAGATTATTCTAACCATAAAAAATACATTTTGAATAATAAAATAAGCTAAAAGATTTACTTAACTTTTTACTTTTAAGATGCTTGAAAAGAGTAATATTTGTGATGATAAAATGACACAAGAATTCTCCACTCTGCCACTATCAATTTAATTGAAATTTTTTATCTCTTGGTTTTAAATTAATCACAGATGAAGCACGAAATAAATTAAAAAATATTTATTATCTATTTGAATGATCATCAATATTATTTTAACATTAATGATTATAAATTTAATACTGGCGATATCTTATTTTTGGGTGCTCTATTGATCTTAAATTGGCGAGACTTAGCTGAGTATCAGTTAGTTAACCATAACATTTCGTTTATCGTTGTTATTATCAGCAAACGTAAAAACTAATAATAAACCATAATAAACTCAGTTATTTTAGCACTAAAATATTATAAATAAAATCAATATTTAAGAAGCCATAAGAGACAAAAAATAATAAAGACATTAATGAAATTTACAAAATTATATATTTAATTTTGTTTTTAAAACATAATTAAGACGCTTTAATAATTTACATGTTTCATAATGATTTTTAAAAAAAAAGTCCATAAGATCATATTCTCAAGTCTTATTAAAAAGATCTTATGCAAATATATTTTTGGTTACTTATAAATGAAAGATAAATGCATAGAGTTGGCAATTACTCTCAAAAAATATTTATAATACAAATCTGAGATTGAATTGCTTTATTACAAAAAAATATTTCAAGCTCGCTTCAAAAATATTTTGATATTTAATTAGTTTTTTAATTAGCTGAGAATTTAATGGAAAATTAAATTAATTTAAATATTAAATTAAAATGGAACAAATCAGCGACATTTGAAGTGTTTCAGATTTGAATAATTATTAAACCATTCGATTAAGCATCATATAAATTCTTAGAACTTTATTTCCTTGAAACTTTTGTATGGGAGTGCTCAGCTCAGAGTTATAGGTGACAGCAATACTATAAAGTATTGATATTCAAGTTTGGGGATCAGTGCGCCCATGGTTTCTCGGAACTGAGCAGTGCTATAAAGATGATTAAAGAAAATCTCATATTAATTTATAAGGAGCTATCTAACAAGCTAAAAATGATTGGTGTTTGAGACATTTCAATTACCATTATGATGTAGATCCTCATTTAATATTTTAATAAATCGCTTATTTTAATTAAATTTTATACTATAACAGAAAATTCAGTGGCAACTATCTGATTAGAAACTGATACCTATGATACTATTTTTAAGTTGGTGATCAAAGATTCAATAAAGTTAATTTTTCCTTATTATTTAGATAAAGTTATAGTATTCAATCTAAATAAAAGGAAGTTGTGCAAGAATTAAAAGCTTATAATCCCTATCCCCAAATTAAAAATTATAATTTGTATTTAATTATAGCAAATATATTTAATTGATAATAACAATGGAAATTTAATCATTTAATATTTTTAATTGAATTCTTATAAACAAGTCGATACCGTCATCCAATTTTTTAATGAAAAAATGAAAAATCACTATCTACCCTAAAATCATCCAAAAATTACAATTCTTTAATCCAAAATCAATCCAAAGGATCTTACCTACTCATATTATTCAATTTATAGAATTTGGTTGTACCTACAGAGAAATTTTATTTGTTAAAAAAAATTTAATTGTTAAGAAATTGAAATATGATTTAAGCAAATTAAATGCCTTAATAAGTTTAAGGTTTCTAATGTAATAATTAATTCATAGATCTCTAAACTTATATATAAGAGCTTTATAATTCTCTTACCTTAGAGCACACATTAAAGCCTAGCTACTTTAATATTAGCATCTCGATCTATTTATTATAATTTCAATAATTTTTTTTAAACATGACAAATTAAGGAATCATATTTATCATATCTATAAAGTAGTCTTAAAGATTAATTTTTCTGTCCTCTACATTCAAAAATCTTAAGATATTTCCTCTAAATAGAAGAATATGAGCAGGTTAGACACTTTTTATTCTAATTTGGACAAAGGAATTATTATGTTTGGCTATTTTTAGGCTAGATTGTTAATTTTCATTTTTTAATGAAAAAGCGGATGATAAAGAAAGACCCCCTCCCATATTTTATTCTCAATATAAAATAAATAGGAGACAACTAATTAAATTATAATTTTATCAAATTTAAAATAAATTAACTGCTCTTCAAATAAATTTATTTTATTTTAAATTATTTTTTAAAGAAATTATTTTAATAAAGTGAATGAAGAATTTTTTATTGCTAAATAATTTTTAAGCAAATTAAAGTTAAGAGAATTAGAATGAGAATTTTTAGAGTATAAATTAAATAATCCATTATGTGACATCTGTAAGTTATAAGTGCTTAGCATATTAAATCCATTATAATTGCTATAACTATACAGATGTGGCTTTATATGTTCATTGGCGAGATGATAATTGACGAGCATATTACACTATCGAGGTTATTAAATATGCCTACCTGCTCTAATAGATTATAGCTTACTCCTTTATGGTGCTGCAGATTTGCGAATCGCCGACACGGTATTCTCTAGCTAGTTTACTGCTGCAAGAGATAGGATCATTCCTATAGCCGAAAGATAATTTGAACGCTGCCATCGCAGCACAGGGCAATAGGAATCCATGGAATCCCTTTTGATCAAACCCTATATGACAGATGGCGTGGTCTGTAGGTAGCTCGGGGGAATCAGGTGCCTAGGCTTAAATTCAAGCAAATAGGTTTGAGAGTTCCTGTGGTAGAACGAAGGGTTCTCTCATAGGAGGTAAGCCTGCTCCTTGGACTTCTTGTCTTCTGGCTGTGTTTGGATCTCCTTCAAATCTTTAGCTGACATGCTCTCACCTCGCTTTTACAGTTTTCGCAAGCTGAAGCCAGCAAGCCACATTAGTAAAGTAATAAAAATTTTAATGAAAGCTAATTCTTCTAATTCTTTGTTAATCCTTTTGGATGCGATGAGTTCCATATTTAGATGAAACCAGTTTATTATAGGTAAAAATTAAAAAAAAGAACATTTAACTTTTAAAGTTAATTAAGTAATTTATTCGCAAATAGACCCAGCGATCTTCGATCTTTGATCTTAAATCTATTCTTTCCCCTAAGGTGATCATTTTTGAGGCTTGAGAATTAAAATGTATACACTTGTTTTTCACTTCTGCAAAGTGGACTCAATCACTTTTCTCTCGACAGGCTAACTCAGTTTTCAAGGAAAACTTCTAGCATTAAGATCTGAAAAAATAGCCCAGCGATCTTCGATCTTTGATCTTAAATCTATTTTTTCCCATAAGGTGATCATTTTTGAGGCTTGAGAATTAAAATG